>KQ435727.1:4165671-4208480 GCA_001276565.1 Melipona quadrifasciata | reverse complement strand
CAACCAAAGATTCCAAAAATCGCTCTTTTCATCGCGGCGCGACCGGCCACAAGCCGACGCTGATTGCCTGACAAGGCAGCCGAGATAGTTGCACGCGACGTTTCGTAAAATCTCGTGTAGTTTCACGTCGACAGTACGTCATCCGTGCGGCCGTCGTCTGGCACAAAAGGGTGTTGCGCTCAGGAACGGTTGAGTGTCGCGCGCGCCCATACGCCACGAGTCCATTGAGCCACGGAGTCCAGGCAACGTTTGACCGATCACAATACGAAATTAAGATAGCGATCGACACCCTGGTATATCGGCCGCTCCGACACAAACCGGCGAAAATAAATAAACAGCCAATAAATAATCGCGTTGCGAAACGTCGCCCCGGGGACACCCTGCAGACCCCGTCGGCTGAAACAACCGCGTTCAAGAGTGAAACTCCAGCTCGAAAGATGGATCGTCGCTAGGGGGAACTGCGGGAAATATGGATGCCGCGAGTTGTTCCACTCGAAAAGCGAGCAACGTTGCGCGCGAGTGAGAATGTTTCTTCGCTCGATTCCATGGAACAAAATATAACATCAAATTTTTGTTATCACGCGAATGCACTATCAAACGATGCGAAATTCAATTGCTGAAGATAGATATTAATAAGTATGATGGTGCTCTAGCTGAGATCTCGGAGAACTAAGACATGAGATATAAGTCAGAAAATGAGAAAACTAGTTTCTCGTGTCGAGGGGGAGAAATTTTTTGGTCGACAGCCATGGGCCGATGTTTTCAACGACGAAATAAATCTTCTTGTTGAAGAACGACTGTCAGCTCTTGCTTTCTCTCTCTCTCTCTCTTTCTTTTTCTATGCTAGATCCGCGCCCTGAGAAGACGTTACACTCTCGATGATCGATCGACGTTTCGATTCTTCGCGAGAAAAACGGACGATCTGATCCGATCCGTTGGTTCGTTCGTTCTTCTTCTCGGTTTCTCGTCTACTCCTCCTGCCAGTCTGCGTGCTCGCGTCTGCTCGCCTCTGAATCAGCAAATCCTTTGATATCGTTGTGAGGCTGGCGGCAGCTGCCGCGGCCGATCCTCGCGCATTATTTCGTGCCTCGGGCCTGCGCAACGCCGCGCCGCGCCGTGAATGCCTCGCTGTATACGTACGAGCAGCATGCATGTAGACATCAGATACGCTCGGTATAATATAACTTTTGCCCGCTAAGATATTTGACGCCGCATACCTTTCGCGAGCACCGGATGCCCCGCGTGCCTCTCGCAGCTCGCGAAAAACACACAGGGGATATATCCCTCGAAAAATATTATTTCGCCGGACAAAGTCGCGGGTACCGATCGACAAGATCGTAACTCACATCCGTTTCGGATCGTTTTACGAAGATGAACAGTCTTTGAGCTCGCTGCAAAGTGCGTACGAGTTGTAATAAAAAATCAACGTGGCAGCGATCCTAGGTTCTCGCGATTCGCTCGCGATCTAGAAGAGCAAGGACGGCGATAGCGCGCAGATACATCGTCGTCGAAAGTATCTTTTGCAGCGCGGTGCACGAGCGGTGCACGGGTCCGTGAGCAGGCAGCACACTTCTCACGGATCCGAAGTAGTATACGTAGACAGTCGCCCCCGGTACGACCCCGGAACGTACGATTCGTATTGTGCGCGATCGCGGAACGAACGATCGCTACACGATCTCCCGCTGCTAGATCGCCAGATCGCCGATCCGCCGGTACAGCGATCTATTGATCGCGAACAACGCTCGGCACACACGGGGCACCGCCGGCTATCTTACGGCTGCATCGATATGACTACGTTTCCATCGATGCGGAAGTAACGGCGAGTCGGAAAAACGCACACACGATGCACGCGCGTCGTCTTTAGACTCTCGAACGCTCTCTCGATAGTTTCTCGAGCCCGACCCTCCGACTTCTCCTTCTTCTTCTTCTTCTTCTTCTTCCTCTTCTTCCTCTTCTTCCTCTTCTTCTTGAGCTCGGGAAATCTCTCTGGCCGCGCACACGGCACACACCGAGAGGAAACAAACGTATGTAATTGGCATTCTCTCCTCGGATCACGGAACGTTCGATCGGTCGTAACGAGCCGGTGCGATATGTGCCCGATGGAAATGAAATTTCGCCGATTAAAGCGGCCGACCTGCGGTCGGGGGGAAAATCGCGCAGCGCTACGGCGAACGCGAGGTTCGCGCGAGTTTAATCATCGATTAAACGGACTGTTGTGCCTCGGCGGTGAATACGCCGATCGAACCAGGGGGGATTTATTAATTGTGGAATTTGATCGTAAAGAGGCTGGAAGCTCCAGTGTCGACGACCCCTTTACGTGGTCCCTCTAGCTGAATCGTTGATATTTTTTTGATTACAACTGAAAGATTGCGAAATTTAAAGCGCGAAGGAGCAAAGTTGAATTAACAATATACTGGCGAATCGATTGGCAAGTTCTTAAGAGAATTAATTTCAAGAGATATTATTCGAGAGTTGAAGGATGATGTCGAGAAAGGATCTACAAGATCGCGGGAAATTTTCCAAGCAGCCTGGTCACGTTTCGTCGCGGACGCGACTGGAATTTTTCCCCATTAACCTCGATCTACGCGAAATCGATCCTCATTATCCTTGCGTAAACAGGCAACCGAGCGCACGATATAATTAAAATTGGACACCTTCCGCGGAGAATGACGGTGTTACGACACCGTTCAATCTCGATCGTTTTCAACGTTTCTAGATTCACCGGGCGTTATTAGAGTAAAGCTGATTAGAGTTGAAGCGTTTGATGAGCGTAATTTCCATGAAGCGCGCACTCTACAATCTGACGGACAGATAGCAAATCAAGCAACTATCCGGGCGATCTTCTAGTGGAAATTACTCGTGAAATTCAACTCATCAGCTTTGCCCTAATAACACTTGGCTACCGAGTTTCGATTAAACGAGAAACTGGCCCAAGAAACGGAGTATCTCGCCGCGCGAAGCGATCTCGTTCGGAAGGTGTCGAGCATGTCACGGGAGGACCTGTTGACTTAGGCGAGCGGATAATACGAGGCGGGGAAAGGTCCTGACACAAAAGGAGGGTGATGATCCGTGCCAGCCGGGATTCGAGACGGGATCGTCATCTCCTCTTTTCTTCGTCTCGCTCCACAGCTTCGTTTCCTCGAGTTTCTTTTCTTCGCTGGTCTCGTTCAGTCGGCGCTGTTTGCCCTGGATCAACAGAGGGCGAAAGAACTTAGTTCGATGGCCTAATTTCGGAAGATTTCTGATGATCGGTTTTTCGGCGACGAAGATCCGAATCGGTCAGGGAAGAAGTGTGTCGAGCTACCTGCTTCCACGACTCCGCGTATTTGGAATTTTATTCGCCAGGAAATGACGCGTGAATTTTTTCTCGCGTGAATTTATTCCCAGTAGAAAGTTTCTCCGATGAAACGCACAACCAAGTGCAGCCAACGTTTGCAGCGTACGTTTTAAACTCAGGGAACTTTATTTTTCACGATAAATCGGCGTACGAGCGTTTTTAACGAAAAGTATCTCGGACAGAGCGGGGAAAAATTTAGAAATTAAGTTTCTATCGTACGTGAGCGCGCAACGAGATTGCCTTTATTTCGATCACGTTTGGATTCCTACATGTTTCATGTTTTTTCCTCGACGACGCAACGCGCAACAATTAAGATTCGCGCTACTCCGTTCAAAATCACGGCCGCCGTGAGATCATCGTGCGGTGTAACAACGCTGCGAGATATAATTTATGAATTATTCGAAGTTCGGCTCGCGTCTTCTGTGTGCTGCTCGTAATAAAGACTCGTGATGCAATTGCGGTTTCCCTACTTCGTCTCACTTCTACCCAATGAACTCATCGCGCCAGTTTAAAAATAAAAAACGAGTTCTTCCTCTGCGAATGTATATCGTCGACGACAAAACATTATTGGTTGACAGAGTATTGGCTGCTAAAACAAACGAAACAATGGAGAACTATTCCGCCTGGAGGCACTCTGGCATCCTGGCCGTAACAACTCGCCCTGTCGAAGCGGCATAGGAAAATGACGACGAAAAAGAAGAGAACGAGCTGAAGGTTAATGAGTTTGCTACTACCTGTCACGAATAAAAGTACGAACAGGCTGGGGTTCGCTGTTTCGCCCGATGAAATAGCTACGTACGTATAGCTCGTGGGTTATAGCGACCGGCGTATACGTGGTTTCCGGAATGCATCCCCATTGGTCGCGCACGAATTACCCGCTGGAAGGGGGCAAAGAGCAAACCGCTCGCCGGCAAGATGGCGCCTGTTCTAAATTCAAAACAAGACGCTGCTTAGCATATACATATCCCGGGCTCAGCCGCGGCCTGCACGCTATGACATTCGCAATTCAAATCCGTACATTTCTATTACCATTTTAATTCAAGGGCACGTGATCGCGACGCGCGCATCAACCCCGCGAGGCTTCCCTGCTCGAGGATCCGTGTCCACGTGGATTATCCTCTATTGATCTATTCCGTGCAATTATTAAAAATTAACGTTGTTTCAAAATTCTTCCAAAGCTTTCTTTTCTTCGCGAGTGTAGATTTAAAATCGCATCGTCATTAGTAGTATAGCAACTATTATAGACTTACACTTATACGGTATTCATATTTTGTGGTACAGATTTGTAACCATTGAGAATTGCAGTTTCATTTTGGCTCAGATGAGTGAGATTAATCCTACGGAGTCTTCTCTTTGGGCTGTGAGAGTATGTTTTTAGCATTTGTTGCAGTAGAGAGGGTTCGTGTTCTTGATAAGGTGTAGATTTTTCCAAAGTTTATTTCGTCAGAAGTCCCAGAGAAGTTTAAGGATTCGTGCTTCTGATTTTATTATCCAGTTACTCCCACTAGACGACAAATTCTGTCAGATGAATGTTAGAATTGGAACGACAAGTCTAAACCAATCGATCGGTCGATGACGTTGGAGCAACAAAGAAAAGTTGAGAAATTTAACAACGATTATACTCGTTCGGAGTCTCTCCTTGATCGTTCGCGGCGCGTTTGAACCGCGTCGAAGAACTTGCAACGAGAGACGTCGAACGATTACTGCGTGATACGGGTTATTATTTGATCGTACATCTCCGAGGTCTTGTGGTTTTATCGAAAACATAAGAAATTGTGCCAGGTTGCGATCGGGTCCGGCCAGTAGTCACAGTTGGACTTCGAGAGGACGGCATCGGGATTTTAATTCGAGAAACGTATTTAATTGGACAAACTCGTATGTACGATTTCGGAATGTCTGATAGATACCCAGCATGGAATCTGCGATCGCGGAGCAAATCGACGAAAAGTTCGTTTCACTCGGAGCAAATGAATAATGGAAGAGATGGCGGTTGATCAACACTAAACAGTAAAACCATAAAGTCGCAACTTATACGGATAGTGAACGTACCAAAAGCTGAACAGTTTCTGCCATTCTTTTCGACTCGGTCGTTTGAACTTTTTAACTGTTCTTCCTAATTCCGTTGAAAGGTTTGTCAGTTTAATACGGTATAATAATCGAATACAATGCATCTGATACAATTTTATAATTAACCTGAGTAGCTAATAAGAGAATTCGCACAAAATTGTTCTGCGAGCAAATTGCAACGTGATTCGCGGTGGTTGAGTATACGTACGTACAAGTCGATAATCGTCCCGGGTAGATCTGCCCTGAGAATCGGCGACGACCGCGGTCGAACATCTGGCGAAACCCCTTTGGACGCGGTCCCGGATTTGTATCGACGAAAACTGACTCGTTCCCGCGAATTTATGTGCGCCGTCAGATTAAGGGACGTCCCTTCTCCTTTCTTGTTCGGGGGCGCCCGGCATTGTGCCACTTCCGTGTACTCGGTTACGCATAACGAGATCCTCAGGATTTCACGGGGCCTCGACAGCGACGTGTCGCTATTTCGTATTAATGACCCTTTCGCCGTCCCGTGTGGCTGCCGAAAGACTTTCCGAACATCTGTTCGGAAGCCACTCCTTTCCACGTCTTAACGACAACCGTCTGCTTTCGCTCCGATCTTGATCACTCTCCTCCTATTGATCACCTGTCGCACGATCCTCGTCTTCGAAGCAACGCGTACAAAAGCGTAACATTAACGAATTGCGTAAATTATCGTCAAAGTCGATAGAATTAGTTGTCACACGGAGCTAAGGAATTTGTTTCTTGTACTGTTCAAATACTCGTTGCGAATCTTCCTTTTTTCTCTCTCTTTTTTTTTCCTTTTTTTTTTAATCGCGATCGTTAATTTGTCCGAGTATACCTACAAATCATTCTAAAATATCGCGACATCACATTCTACATTCGTTTCTCTCGTAACGCGTAGCGCTACGGTGACTGGCAAGCCTTATTCGACGCATTTACTATCGTTTTAAAGACGTCACGGTGAGCACTTAATGAAGGATAATTACCCACTGTCCCGCCATGAGAGCGTACTGACGTAACCAGAGCGTGATTGACGCGGCCTCAAACGGCCGTGTTTTTTCCGTAGTCACGACGTTTTTTCTACGATCCTGGAAACACGTCATGTTTTTTTTAACGTGTTCTAAATACGACAAAAGTTGCTGGTTGATCGAGAATGACGGCTCGAACGTCGAATTTCGATGGGGTGTGGTCGGAAGCTCGGGAGAGGAAGGAGAGATCGCTCGGTTAATTGCGTGCATTGAGGGAGCTCGAAGGGCACACGTTTCTCGCACGAGGGTTGATCGTCGCGATTAATCATGGCTGCCGGTCACAATCGGCCGCAATCTGTATCTCACGTGCAGCACTCAGCCTAGGCCCACGGTTCAGCTAGCAGCCGTTTGGCCTCTTCGCTTATTAAAGACATTCAGATCGTTGCCAGTAGTCGTTGCCTGGCATCGATTCATAACAAGAAATTAACAAGCACGTGATGAATGGCTGGACCACGACCAGTACCTGGTCGGATCTTTCCGAGTTCGATTTCCTCTGCCGTAGCTGCGGCGGGATCAACCGAGAGTGAATTTTTCTCGCGTGGAACTTCAAACTCGCGAGCATTCCTGATCGAAAAGTGAAGTACGATGCTCAAAGAAGCAAGGTCCGTCCACAACGGTGAAATCGCGCGTGTATAAAAAGTGCAACGGTATTGAAAAATTTTTTGACTGTTGACGCAATAGTTCGCAACAGATTAACGTTTCCATTGACGAACAATTAAAAGCAGCAGCACGTTCGGTAAATCAAAATTGTCGGCCAACAGTTCGCCCCAGCTTCGGAAAGTAGCTGGCAGCTCCTACAATGCCAACAACCTACACAAAGGACCAGACACCCACGCGAAACGAAACTGGCTGCTGAACAGGTCTCTTGAAAATCATTTCAGAGAGCCAGATAAATCGGTCCGTTAGGTGTCACGAGCGATCGAAACGGTCGTGCAAGGTGATAATTCATCGACACGGCCGAGGTGACGTTTTCGATTCGTCTTCTGAGCGGTTCCTTTTCTTTCGTGCGCGATCCAAGGAAGAACACAAGAGAAACAGTAGACAATGGCGAGACGAGAAAGGAGGAGGAGACGGTGTGGTCAAGAGGGAATTCTCGAGACGAGAAGAAAAACGATCGACAGCTCGAAGAGCGCTCGAAAGTGGCACTCGATGCATTCATGGAAACCAAAACATCCATTCTCGTAGTGGCCGTGGACAATGACGACCCCGTTGACCCGAGGCCGACAATAGAGTCAGCGCAGTGCCACCGAGAGAAAGAGAGAGAGAGAGAGAGAGAAAGAGAGGGGAGGGGGGAGATCTGTCCATCGGTTTGAGGATCGGCCCACCGTTCACCGATCGGAGATAAATTTCGCATTTGTAAAAGATCGTGTGCAACGTGCTCCACGCAGAAGCGAGAGGAGGGAGAATTCTCGAAATTGTACCGGCGATGATTTTTCCAAGAGCAGACCAACAATAAGGGCACAAAGATCCTTTTCGCGCGCGAGTAATTGTCGCGTTCGCTGGACAATGATTCTGTCGGTCGTCTTTTGCTCTCGCGAACAAACGACCAACGAATAAGAGGCTCACAAAGCTGGACGAAGAATATAGCAGAGCAGAGCTATTACAGAGCTATTTTATTATTATTCATTTTGCTTCGGTAAAAGATTTTATTGAACTAGAGCTTCGATTCGTATCCTCATTTTTTTTCTTTGCTGTTTCAGATTTAATCTTGGATCGGGAGAGTAATTGATTTACATAAAGGGAGAAAGAAACCGAGAGCTACGGGAGCATCTACCTCGACCACGTACTTGAAATATGGCGATAGGTTTGTGCACTTGGTACTTCGATCTCTCCCGCCTGGACAAAGTATTATTTCGAACGGCAGGCCTACGAGAGCTAGTCTGCGCAGCAGCAGCGGTTCGAGAGAAGTTGCGATAATATTTTCTCTCGAAATAAAGGCCACTTACGACGCATTTGCACGGCGCCGTGTGTGGTCCACGCATATTACAGATCCACTCTCGCTGGGAGCGAGAACGCACTGACGTGGCATTCTTACTCAACGTTTGTCTTTCCGGTTTCCCTGATATTTCCAAAGATATCGATCGCGCACGATTCCGGGATGATTCGATGTCCTGGTAAAACTCTGACGCGTTCCAACTACACGCGATGGCACTGCTCGTGTTGCACGTACGAAACGATTTAATCGTCGAATACCTGCATCCCGATACAACCGGTTTCCCGATGACGATCATTAGCATTCAGATCGTTGACGAAAAAGATGCGTTTAAGATTATACGATTATTAGCAATTAAAAAAAAAAAGAAGAAAAACGAAAGTAAAGAAGAAAGTATTAGAGCGAATCGGTAACACAGAGACATCTGTCACGTCTCGTTTCAAAACCATGCAAAAATGTTTGGAGGATCTTTTACGACGCCGCGACGTACAAGATTAATGGAAACGACTTCAACGAGGTGTGGAAAATCAGACAATCAAGAAAAGTCGGGGAAAAAAACTGGCCACGGGGAATTCCCCGTGGCTCATCGCCGCGATCCCATCTCGCGATCAATTACCATTCTGCTCGTTACGGTTTTCGCAGATTCGCTGATTGTTAGCGAGTCGACCGGACGCGCCGTTCTTTTTCTCTCTTTTTCTTCTTTAATTTTTTACGCGAAATCGCAGCAAATTCCAATCGCGGCGGATCGATCGAGCCCGCGAGAGCGAAAGAGCGGAACAGGGCGAAAAAGCGGCAAGGAGAGCGAAGAGAAAACGGCAGAGAAGTCAATCAGTCAGTCAATCAGTCCGTTCGGCGTGCACGCGTGAAACTTGGCGCGAAATGGCCTGCGTGCCGGCTCTCGCGAGCGTAAACGCAGCTCGCGAGTGCGCGTTCTCGGCCGCCGATGTTAATTGGAATTACACATGTGTGGTCACACGCGAGATGCCTGCTCTTGAAAGACGTCCTGACCGGACTGGGCATGATGTACGCGCACCGTACCGCGCCATCCACCTCGACGGACAAGGACGAGTCGTCCTCTCACTTGAAAGATCATCCTCCAGCGAGGATCCGCTCGGCACCGATGGTTCCTCCAGATGCGGTGCAGATGCGAACGTGCCGGAGCTTCGTTTCTGACTTTAACCGTGACGCGGACGATTCTAATGGATCAACGACTGCGGATTTGTTCGACGCGTTCCACGCTTGGATCTCTGCTCGCTGCGCGAAGTATTCTAGAATTTTAAATTGTAATAAATTTCCGCGAATGTCTACTCGAGGGAAATTCATTTCTGCGGGATCGACAGTTTGCGTAAATAGGCATTGGTATTAAATGGCGTCGGTATTTCAGAAACATTCAAAGACGCGCAACGTCGACTTGCGCGACGGTTCGAAGAAGCGTCGAACGACTTGTCTTCGACTTCAGATAATAACTGTATTATCTGCGTCGATCTTCGCGATGCTAAAGGCTTACCTAAATCGAATGGAATGCAGAGAAAAAGCGACGTTGAGAAACCTGAACTGTATTATACGAGTTGGCTGTTGGCACGCTCGTGGAGAAAAAAAATTGATATTCAAGATTTCGCGGAACGAGGAAAACCAGGAAGAATTCGACCCGATCGGTGAACGAACCGATCCAAAGTGTGCTGCGCGCGACGTAACGACATGGAAAAATGTCGAGATTCCAGAAGAGGCGCTCCTAGATCCTTAAAAACTCGGTTAGCAGGGACACACGGCGCGGCTAACGAGCGGGTGAGTCAGCAGAGGCCATCGCAGCGGGAGGAAAGGTCTCGCGAGCGGCGAACGCATTAATCGTCGTCCTTAATTGGGCCACGTCGTTAGGAAAGGAGCGCGACGAAACTGGATATCGCGTAATTGATCGTGCAAGAGTGCACGATTGCACCGTACAGGGAAGACGAGCGCAAGGTCGGCTCTCGGACGCGTTTGTATGTACGCGAGCGCTTGTACCTCCGTGTGTCGCAATTACTCCCACGTCACGGCGCATTGAAATCTCCGCGCGAGGATCAACGCCGAGGACGTCGCGCCAGAGCGAGCGCCGTTCTTTCTTCTTCTCTCACAATTTTTCTCAATTTCTTTGCCCGTCCAATCCCTGCGCCGTGTCGTTTATTTCTCAAACTACTTTTTTTATTTTTTTTTATTTTTTATTTTTCGATTAATTCCGAATTTCTCTGAAGAGAGAATTGTTTACGAGTTGTTCGTAATTGTCGCTCGAGGTGAACAGGTAGGGTACGCAACAGCTTTCAGATGCACGTACGACTGGCAAAAGGGCAAACGCGAAATTGACGATTCGAGATCACGGAGCGTCTGGTATGTCGCAAATCGCTTCGAGAGCTACCTTCTCGGCGACCTTTCCCGCGAAGGCGCGATATCCCTGGCAACTATGCGTGAGGACAGCCGTGCCGACTGGAAAATAATTATGAAAACCCAGCGGAACGGAGGAGAATAGGGGAGAATAGGCGAGACTTTCCACGATCGAGGGTAACCTTAATGTCCCGACCGGTTACATAAACCAGCGCCTATAGGTAGCCGAGAAGGCGAGCGAGCGATGAGCACGTTGGTGATGAAATCCTGTGACAGGCAGCCACGATACCGTCCGACTGGTCTTGTATCACCGGATGATCTTGAACTAACACCTTTCAGGGCATATTCCGCCATTTATTACGGACATGAGGTGTTCCAATAATTGCGCAAACGCCGCGAGATTGCCTGCATACGTAAGTCGGCGGTAATCGATCGCGAGGAGTTCTTCCCTCCCCTCGTCTCCTCACTCATCCTTTTCTTCTTCGCCTTTTTCTCTTTCACTCTGTGCGTTTCTTCGCGTCAAGAGACGCGTCTCTGCACGATGTGTGTCTACGCGCGCTTCTATTTGCTCTCGTGCTCGTGATGGTAGTTCGAAGCAGGTGGAGAGTAGTAGGAGGAGATGAAAAAGGACGAGGAGACGAACGGACAGACAAGAAGAGAGAGAGAGAGATGGAGGGAAAAAAGCGCGGCTACAGCGCGGATACTCTTGCCGGTACTTGTCATTTCCAGTCGACGAACAGCACGGCCGTGTCTATTATGGTTAACGCGACTATAAATTATTCGAATAGGTCTATCACGCGGTATACATCGCTACGACGGTGACCTCCTCCGTGTACTCGAGGGACATGCTCGTACACTTCTACGTGATTCGATGGGAATCGATGCGAGGAGAGGAGCTGGCTCTATAGATAGACGTTACACGATGAAATCGACGCGGATCGACAACGATCGAGCTGTCCGCCGTCGAGAGTCCACCGGGGATCGTTTCGTTTCCAGGTTTCTAGATTTTCACGGCGATACTTTGCGACACTACTCCGGCTGAGCGATTTCCGACGGACTGTTAAACGACGACGCCAGTCTCGACGCGCGGGCAAGGCGTATTGTTCTAGGAACATCTTTCTGCGCCACGGCGTTTTTTTGTCCCCGTAATTACTATTATTAATAACGATCGATCGTATCGATACCGTTCGGCGAACAGCCGACCAGCTTGATTCGTTGTTCGATAAGGTCGCGTTCACGTAACCGAGTTCCATTATATTGTTGGCCAGCGGAGACACCGAGAGACTCTTCTTCTTCTTCTTCCTCTTCTTCTTCTGCTTCTGCTTCTTCTGCTTCTTCTCACCGGGGAGAGAATTCTTGGCCTCGCGAGGTCAGAGGAACGGTTCAACCAAGAGGGGAATCCAGTTGCGAATTCGCGCGCTAGCCAACCCGTGCGAATCCGTAGCGAGGTATAATTCAGTGAGGTTGACTCTTGAATGGACCGGGTTTCTTGTAAAAGGGCTCACGACCACGACGAGGACGCACTCCGCGGCTACCGACCGACACGACCCGCGCCGCGTCGAGAGCCCGGCTCAATGGCCGGTACTATATTCGTACGCGTGTAAAAAATCGAATTTATCGAGCGAGGAATGCAGCCAGATATAAACAATCGGAGGAGGCCGAGCTGCGGGCAGCGGCGCGTGCGTTTCGCCTCGTTTCCAATCACAATGGAGGCGCGCGCGGGTCTTTTCTCTCCAGGGTGAAACAATTGACCCGTTGATTACGGAAACTCTTTCGAAGAAGACGCCGGTGCGCCAGAATCCCAGGATTATAATTGCCCGATCACGCAACCAGTTCCAGCCGGCTTGCCGCGAGAAATTGTTACAACTGGTGGTGGTGGCTCGTCTCGTTTTAAATGGACATTAGCAGGAACGGTGCCTCGGAAACGGCTTTTTAATCATCTCGTTGTGTATAACGGATCGATTTATACCGTGCTCGGATGCTCTTTCAATTAAATACCGCCTTGAGGATTTCGTTTTGTTCCGTCGTGTAACGGTGTCAGTTGTTGGCTCGAGTGACCCTGACTGCGTGTAGGCGATGTAGCATTCTGTGTACCTTCCACCGATGCACCGTGTCTGCGTCTGGTTCGAGCGTTCTTACGGATCGTTTTGATCACTTTTGTTAATCAATGAAAAAATGAACGTTTAATTGGAGTCGGTTTCTTTTTTTCTTCTTACTCGATTCAACAGAAACAAACTGAGAACAGGTCAGAAAGCGAGTAAAAAGCGAGGTGATTTTTCACTGGGCTGACACACGGTTCAGGATACCTGAGGGGGGAAAGAGAGAGAGAGAGAGAGAGAGAGGGAGAGCGGAAGGTAATATTCACGAGCGTAACTTTTATCGTCCCGCGGACATTCTCACGTTATTGCTAGCGGCACGGGGCTTACGCTGGAACGGAGCACCGGCGCGTGTGGGCGCTACTTTACGACGGAAAGCCGAGCAACGCCGATCGTTTTACGCGAAAACGACTTTTTGCCTTGTCCGGCCGTGCGTGCGGTCGTCTCATTCGCCTCCGTAATAACGAGCCACGATGCCTGAACGTGATTCGCCCCGAGGTTCCAGCTTACAGAAGCTGTCCCGGAGGATTATTGCCGCGCGAGTCTATTGTGTCGCCGGAGAACGCGGCTCGCGAGCCGATCGTTTCGATTTCTCACAGTGCCACGAATCCGCACGGCCGCGCTGTTAATTTTCAATTAACATTCCGCGGCGTGTTCCTTCCTTCTCTTTTTTTCCAACGTGGATCTCGATGTATCGCCGATTCGATAATAACACGTTGCGGGGAGTTAATTAAGCGTGATCGACGAGGCGAGTCCTCCTTCCTTTGGATTTATCCGAATCGTTCGCGGTGAAACGTGTCGTCGATGCACGAAACGAGGACGCGTGACCTTCCACTTAAGCTTTCTTATCTCCTCCTCCGAGATCACCGATCAGAGACTCGCGACTGATAGATTGTGGATTAGGTGTGATTGGTGCGGCTAATCGAAAATGTGTTGCACCTACTGCGAGATCAGCGCGGTATCAAACGATCCGCTGTGATTAAAGAGTCGCGTTCGTTGCACCACGCGGCGAGTTCCTCTTTTGCAAGATAAAAGTGCGTAATTTCCGAATAATCAATTCTTATGCGTGAAATGGCTACTCGATCCGTCTCAGGTAACGCAGTGATCGAATTTCCCATTTCGTCGTTAGAATGCCCCGAGCGCTGTTCATTAGTAACAACTTCCAAGCGGATACTACACATATGCGTAGCCGATCGTGCTTGTTAACTCGGATGCGAGAGCACCGAAGCGGCATCAAAGTCAGAAGAGCATTTTCAATATTTTGATGTGAAAACTTTCTCCGGGCCCCGTGTTATTTTACGAAGGCCAGAGCGCCATTGAAAGAAAAAAGGAAGAAAAAAAGAAAAAGAAAAAAAAGAGAAACATCTCATCGAATAGATGTCGAAGATCGTGAGATATCGAAACGAGAAATTATTCACGGTTTATCAATGCCGAGTGGACGTCCCTGAAGCGGTTGGCGCGCACGATTACGAACGTCGATTAATCGTGCCGTTCGGAACGTTCCACGCGTTTCCGTGTCTGACAACGCAGAAATATTTAGATTGATACTCGGCCGATGTGGCGGCTTTGGTTAATTTAAACGAATGCCTCCGATTAAATAACAATACCGAGCTCGTACGTGACTCCGAGCTGCAGGCTCGTGTAACGAAGGGGTGCACCGCAACGATCATTATTATTCCCGGTGAGCAGCTGTAGTCGTGCTCGCAATAATAACAATGTCGGACAAGTATATAATACAGAAAGAGAGTGGCAGCGAACGTTGGGTCTGCGCGGCGACGAGATCCTTGAGCCGCGAATAAGGATTTATCAGGTAGGTATGTAGCAGATCCACAAATAAATCGTCGATCGACGAGACGAGGAAATCGCTCGTACCGGCGGAACGGCCTGTGTCGTACATGGCAGATACCTCCGCGATAATCGAGCAAATATCGAGCGCGAGTTTACACGATAGACAACCTCGTTAGCGGTCTTCAATCTCTTTTAGATCACTTTCAAGCGACTCTCAACCGCCTGCCTATCGGCTTTTCTCGTTTATTCGAAACGCGAAGATTCCCGAATAACGATTCGAGAGACAAATTTCCCGCCGACAGAAGGGAAATACAGGAACGTTCCAATCCCCTTATTCCTACCTGATTCCACCAACTGCACAAGAGCTCGTAATTATTTCGAACGCCGCGATTCGAGCGTTCGATTTTATCTACCATCGTGGAAAATCCACAAAAGTACAATCACGCCTGTGCGAGATCGTTGTCGGACGGTAAATCGTCTCGGGCCTCGGCGATGCGTCGTTCCTTATTTAGAAAACACTTAGCCGCGGAGATGAAAATAGGCAACAGATGTCGCGCGGCAACAACACCTTTCGCATCCGGTTGCATTCTTCGACGCGCGGGATATAATTTTATCTGGTGGAAATCGAGACCCGAGCAAACAGTGGAAGCGCGCCCCGTGAAGTTGAGAACGCACACGGCCCCGCGCGATCGGATACGTGTGGAAGCGCATCCAGTTGCGGTTTGCACAATACCCGTGGCCGTATCCCATAGAAAATCAACGGTTCGATTCTGTCGTACAAAGGGCCGCCATTTGTGTCTCGTTAGAACCACGATTTTATCTGATTCCGGGGGATGTCCGAGGTACTCCGCTCCGGAAGCTCGTCAAAGAGGAAACGAAGACGTTTGAGAGTGGTCGTGAAGACGAAGGTCGCCGCGAAATTCCAACGGTGTTAAGGTCGATCGTCGCAATCGATTTCTCTCGTAAAGAGAGCGCAACGGCCGATAAATCCGGTGTCGATCAAGCGATCGGTTGAGCAATTCCTCGCGGCGGATCGTTTCATTCAACTGAACGAACGCGCGCTCGTGTTGAATCCGTGCGAACACCGATGGCATTCTAAAGGTTGAGCCAGAGGTATCCTCTTGGACGTCGCGGCCGCGCTGCCTAACGATCGTTTTAACACTCGCGATAATTACAGGGGGAACACGGAGTAACATTTCACAGAACAGCGCAGTATTTCACCGCCGAGTGAAACACTGGCGCGATACGTGTCCCGTCTCTTCGCGGAACCCTCAAACGTCCGTTTAACGACGTTGGAAAAATTGCATTGTTCGCGGTGAAACGAACGTTTGAGGACTCGAGCGAAATTGAAATGTTTCATTTCGTCAATTCTTCATTTTCGTGAAACTGAGATCGACTGGCGAAAAGAGCGAGGTTGATTCTCCGGGAGGATCTTTCGATAAAACTCGAACCCCAAAAATAAAATTACACGAATCTTGTTATATCTATAAGACCTAAAATTGCTCCACGCGGGGACCACCGTGTCCCAACGTATACAGAAGCATAATTTGTGCTTCCATCACGAAGATATATCTATATGTATATCGGTTGGTCGAGCGGTGGCGTGGATCCTGCAGATTTTCTCAAGCAACGTCGTCTCTTTCTACTCCCGAGCGAGTCCGCGCCCTCGCCAGAACTCGCCCGTTAATTTGTAGGGCCGTCGAACCGCTTTTTGTCGGCGACGCCGAGACCGCGAACTCGAGTTTTGACACATTTTGACACGAGGACCACACAGAGCGCTGCTAGCCGCGCCAGAAAACATCATTCGCCCCCGACGTGCGTCGAGCCGAGGGACGGGAGCCGGGTTACGAGGTTCTCCACCGAGAGCTGCCCGATAGACGCGCAAGAACCTGGCCACCGTCTACCGGATAAGTTATTAGCGGCGCCCGGGAAAGAAACCACGCGAATATCAATGCCTCCCCGAACTTACCCCGTTCCGCGATGTATTTATTACCGGCGACCGACTTTTTCCCTTCTCTACGCGCGCCACAAGATCACGACCGAGTTATTGCCTCGGTGTGTCGCGTCCTCTGCCGATCTCCCCTTTTGCTCCACCTTTGCAGCCTTCGTTCTTCCAACCAAAGTCGTACGAAGTCGGGACGAAGAGTGGGCTGGCTCGTGGTCACGCGGTCGCATCGAATATGGGCTACGATCGACGTCTCGGGGAACGCGTCGTTCTGCGCCTGTTGTTAAATATTGTATGAGTCGCGCGGGACTTCTTGCTCGCTGTTAGATGATCGCCGATTGGAATTTTGGACGAGTTGCTAGGTCTCGCAGCGGGAAAGTGAATTAACGTTGATTTTGTTCCACCCGACGACGTCGTTGCCCGTCCCTTGCGAGACCAATTAAAAACAACCAGACGAAATCTATTTCAACGTAGACAGCCGAGTCCCCGGAACGATTAATCACGCCGATGCCAGGAGGAATTCGTATTTCGACGAGGTGTTGTATGTTTAGTCTCTGGATCGTTAAGACCTAATCCACGCTAGACAGTTTGTCTATTAAAAAACGGACTCGCCTAAGCGAACCTCCGCAATGTAAGTTCGGTGTTCCACGTCAGTGGCACGGCTCTGAATAAACACAAGTCGCAACTGGCTCGAAGAAGGCACGAGACCAAGGTACATGTACACCGGTGACCGGAGCCGTCGTTGTCCGAACAGACGTTTCAGAAGAACCGTCGATCCAGCGGGAACGTGGAACGTTGACCCCGGCCCGTGAATCGAACGGCGTTCCCGGCGACTCGTAACAGAATCGCCACTGACCTCAGGCAGGTACGAGGTGTTAGACAAACAGCTGGCCCGAGCGCGCACAAAGACGCGTTTTATACGCTCTCGGGGCCTCGCCAGGTATTACACACAACTCTCGCCACAGGTCTCTTACCAACACGTACGTACGTGGACCGAGAAGGACGAGCCGAGCGCGAAAGAGAGGAAAACGAAGCAAACGGGGTGGACGGAGGAGGGCATCGTCGTCATGGACGAGAGAAGAGACGACGAGACGGGTACGTAGGAACGTCGAGTACGAGTCACGGAGCTTCTTCTCTTCTCTCGCGTCTCGCGCAAGCTGGCAGCTTCTCCTCTTTCTCCATCGCGTACCACCTTGCGCCGCATTCCAGCGCGATAAATCGCTCGATGTGGCTCGGCCACGTGTCCCACGATCGAAAATCGACCGCGGTTTCCCGAGACGTTCAGGAAGTTGTTCCCGAACAACGCAGAGAGAAATTGGTCCTTGTGTGCTTTGTATTTCGTAACGCGTCTGCCGGAAATTCGGAGGGGAATTCGGGCGGGGAAGCAGCTGATGCCGCTATTAGAGGATAATGAGTGCTCCCAGAGCCTCTCGCGATGCCCGGAACACTTCGAGAACGATTCATCAAATCCTGATTCGTCGAATTTTCTAGAATCGACTGTTTCTACGTTTTCACTTTGTCATCTCGGTTGAAAGAACAGGGGATCGGGGGAAAAAGGATCGCTGCTCAATATTCAAATTTCGTCGCCCGAAGCATCGGTGCGATAGCCCCCCTCTCCTCGTATATTATCCAAATTGTTCAACAAGCAGTTCGGGTTTCCAAGTTCACCGCGAACGCTCCCTTTTCGCTGGGGCTCGGCTGGTATCAATTAAAATACAATAGTGAAGCGAGCGAATATATAATGAAGTGGACGTTACGCGGAGCCACGTACTAACGGCTTGTACAAATGGCTCGACCGGAGAACAAGGAGAGAGGGCAGGCTACGACGGACTGCAGGTTCCCATGACTCGCCCACGCTGTGTGGAAGGTGCTCGGCGATGTCGTCGTCGCTCGTCGTCGGGGGCATAAAAGTGTCCAGAGACCGAGACCCGAAGATCTCAAGTGCTCGGACCACCTTGCACGCCGCGTGGGCGATGGGCTCGCGAGTAGTTAGCTCGCGCAAGTTACTCCCTTCGCGCGAGTTAAAGGGCGAGCCCCGGTTATTGAAAAACAGGAGAAGAAAATCGGAGCAAAGCTCCAATGTCCACTGGAATTGGTGGGAAGAAGTCTCTTTACATTTCAGTGACGTTGCCATAAATATCCTGCCATAAATATCTTCTCAAAGAAAAACTATCGCTGTCAAAAACATTATGATAACTGGTATCGTGTCGCGTCTAGAATGATAAAATTGCGCGCGTGTTACAGTTCGCGGTTTCATTTCCCGACTTTCCACCCACGGTGTCCTTGTTTCTAGGAGCACGATACGGTTATCGATGGTATACGACGCCGTGACATAAATTGTAGCGGACTGTGGAATTTCATTCGACGGCGCGAGCAAGTACGCGTCTCCGGAGGCGGCGATGATCGCGCGAGCACAATGTTACGACGGAATCCATTCTGTTATCGAGGTGTAATCCTAAACACACGCGTGCGACTGGTCGTGGTATTAATGAACAGCGACGCGACGCGAACATTAATCTTTCGAGCTGGGGATTCGTAATACCGCTTCAGCTTCCCACCATCCGAGATATCTAAAAGCGAAAATCCTGCAGTTCTTCGCGACCAGATAAAACGGTGATTAGTGTTTGTTCAGGTGAATTCGCGTTTTCTGGAACATCGCGTTTCTGTGGGCGGCGAAAATGTTATCGGGGATCCCTGATAATTAAACACCCGTTGCTCCTTTGAGAGAGATCTGACGCGTTACATCGTTGGCATTAAGCGAAATTTCCATCTTTCTTGAAAACCGACTGCCGTCCCCATTTGAAAAATGGCGCTTTAGCAATAAATCGATGTGGCAATTTGTAGGCATTTCTCCGCTCGGCCGGGAGGTTATCTCGGCAAAAATGATCGCGTGAATGGGTATTGTCAAGTTGAGTGAAAGGTACGTCTGTGGCGACTACGCGCCGGCAAATTGATAATTTTGTACATACTCGCTGCGAGTTACCGGTAAATCGATCGTCCACAAAAATGCCGAGTTATCCGAAGCAATTTGTGACAAAAGTTTATGGAGATCTAAACTGACTGTAATGGTCTTTTACGTCTCGTAATGACCTTACTTTACACGTAATAATCTGGTAACTGGTGTGGATTAAATTCGAATTAAACGTCTGAAGAACGGCGCTACACTTACGTGTACGAGACGTGAGATTTTTAAGATAGCCAGTAATGACGAAAGAATGAAACATCGAAGAGATTTAAGGATACTTAATAAGAAGATCGCGCCTTCTCCGTATGAGGGTTTCATCGCCGCCAGTACTAGGACGTGATTCTCTCCTCCTAAGTAATTTATCGTTACTATTAAAATATAGCTTGGTCGTCGTCGCGGTGGGTACGAGCTGTTACGGCCGAATATAACCATTTCTATGGGTGCACGGAGCGTCCACCGTGATTTACAATGCCCGGAAAGTTATGACGCGACGTGCTTACACTCGTATGCTCCGTTCTCGCGCGGTTCTCATCGACTTCTTCTCGCGGAATTTCTCGTCCCGAGGGTTCTGTCAATCGAGAGATTCTCCTCGCCTGGGAATTTCAATCTTCTCTACGAAAGCCGCGGATAAAGTTTCAAACAGTAAACTAAACGGTGAAATTTCAAGGACTTTGACTCTTTGATCTTGAGATTGAATCTTGAGATTGATCTTATATTCACATCGTGATGATTGTTCATGGAAGTTAGCAAACAGGAGGGGGGAAAATAGAATCCGAGCACATCGATCGTTGTGTTTGGTGTCGTTACGCGTGCGTTCCCGAATACGAAGGGGTGAAATACGGCCCAATAAAAGGGCACTTTGACACAGTCCTCTGAACACTGGGTGCCCATTGTTCGGAAGAACGGAACGATCACGACCGCAAAGTTGGTCCGTTCTCTGGCGTGCCACGGCAGTTAACGCGAGGAGGAACGAGCAAAGGGGATAAGGAACTCCCAAGACTTTTTCACGCCCGGTTTTCGTGCGTCGTAAAGCGCGATCTTGAGACCAGCCTCGTGCTTACCGCGATTCAACAAATTCGTACATTGTTTCAAAGAATTGCATCGACCAAAGTAAAAAAGAAAAAAAGAAGAAGACGATCATCTTTGAAATATCTTTCGCAAAAATTACATTCATCTCTTGAACTTCAATTGCAATACTGTTAGAAAATCCGAATGAAGAGAAATATCCGTACTCGTGATACCGGGTCAACACGATCGTAAAGTCGGTCTACGGACGAAGAAAGACGAGAATTCCGCGCGGCATCAACGACATTTCGACAGTTGAATCCCGTTGTGAGACGCGGGACGAACGATTTCACTCGCCTCATACCCCGCGAAACCATTTTGCGCCGGTTCAAACGCGCAACAACAACTGTTGTCAACGGGGTGACGAGTTTTCACCTTTAGTGTCAATAAATATAGTGAAAGGCGGCGAAGCCAGCTCGGTACCGATAACAGCTTTTTTCCGCGACTTTCCAGTAAATTTCCTTGACGTTGATCGCACCGCATACTATAATATGATCGTTTACTGTACATCGACAGCCCGCCGGAGCGCAACGCTTCTACTCCTCTGAATACTTCAATTTGGTCGACATACGCCGTTTTTGTCGCCGTCGATGCAAGATTCACTGCCCGTGAGACGAATAAAAAAAGTCTCCCGGCACTTGTATCGTACATATATCATACTCCATTTCGCTTGAATTCCATGATTGTACTCGTTCTCTGTGTGGTTGCTTTACGATGTTTCGTCATTGGTAAACTTTACAAATTGTTCCTCGGCGAAAGTTTCCAACTTGTATTACTTTCTTTCTCGAGAAATATAACTTTTCCTCGTAAAATAAAAATCTTTATCTTCTACTTCTGTTTGTTAACTTTACGAAGCAGCAAATAATAAACAAACGGATATTATGTATTAATTACTACGTCCTCTCTCAGGAATCGCACTAGATACAAATTCCTTTGCGTTGGCAAGTTTCCTATCCCGTTGACAACATCAACGTCAATATCTATCAGCGATTCTAGATCCTTTCGCGTGCACGTCGCGTCAAGTGGAACAGCGATCCGGACGTTTATCGAAGGATATGTACGATCGACGATCGGTCGCGCCGCGAGATCTACCTGGCGTGTTACGAATTCTGCCAATCACGAGACCGTAATCGATATCGAGCCCAGAGGTGGGTATCGAGCCGATACGATCGGCTCCGCCCCGGGCGTGTCGCCGGCCTGCACGATTTATAATGTTAATATCCCGGAGCCAGGTTCCACGCTTTTCCCCCGTCCTTTCTCCTTCGTCCCTCGTTTTATTCTGCGCCAGCAGAGAGAGGAGACGGCCAATCATTCCGTGTATCTCGAGTCCGGGCTAACGAGGAGTCAGTTTCGAGAGATGATATTGTGGATCGAACTCGCGGTAATTAAAGGAACTTCCTATAATTGACTGAACCGATACTGCGCTCTGACGATCGTCGAGTCTCGTTTCGCGTAATGTAACGCAGGCTCGAGGCTGTTTTAATTGAACAATTTATGAGATGTTGAGACGGTGTTTGGATTGGATGGAATTTAAATTGGTGCATGTTCGGTTTTTGATAGAAATGAAAATATGATGGATTGCGTCTTTTAAATAGATTACAGTTTTCTTAAAATTAAAGAGTGTTTGGACTCTGTATTCTTGAGTCAGAATTATTTTATAGCAAAATCGTGTTATTACAGGATGGAAAGTACGTGATTTCTACAGAATTACCAATGATGTATTTTCTTCGATGGAAGACGGTAAGAAATTTGCGTAATTACTTGCGGCTATTCAATTTCATGGCGATAGGTTCAATTTGAATTAACGCGCCGTATTGTTCGTCGCGCGCTCGTGGCGCCGCACAGGAAGCAACGACACTCGTGATAATCAAAGCAATATGGCTACTGTGTTTATATGTTTCAACGATTATACGATACTTTCTTGTATCGACGCATTCTGATAACTGAGATACGTATAAACCGAGAAAACATCTGGTAAGAATCTCTATATTATATTTACATAATTGCTGTGATGCATTGTACATGCATATATTTTAACCATAGGCTCGGTCGGTAATCGTATAATATTTCATAAATTATATCGTAATATAATTACCAAAGTAAAGCAGTATAAATAAAATCATATAATAAAATGTAATAATATAGTATATCGTAATATATAATACATTCTGTTATAACTACATCGTGAAATACGATCTATGCTCGTTGTAAACATACCGTTGTAAAGCAGCTTATCCCTTATCTCTATTTGCACAGAAGGATGCCTCTCGATAGAAGAAGGTACGCCATAAATATTCAGTTGTTTTTTATTCTTCTGTTTACATTTTGGTCGAATGCACAGTTCGACGTGGCATAGCGTACAATTTTCTACGAGCTCCTATCACAGACAGCACAGTTCACACGGTAAGTAATTATTAACAATTCTTCTTTCACATTATATTATTTCCTTCACGAAATTCTATCGCGTCCGCAACTTTCCGTATTTGGTATCGTACTAAACGTTATTCGCATATTCGAATATACATTTGGGCAGAACACGAACATTGGCGCTGTCGGTACGTCACTGAATACCGCGAAATTCGGTTCTATGTGCACGTCGATGCGCACTGCGTTTGAAAATTTAAATTACTGCGCATGTACGTAATTCTATATTCAGTAGAATATTTCCCGTCGTTGATGGAAGACCGTGTAAATATTATTGCGATATTTTATTCTATTGTTTGTATATTTGAAGTCGTGCGTATCGTAATATTAACGTATATTATAGTTATAGCGAAAACGTATGGTTCTGATGTCTGACGAAGAAAGAACAAGTTTGGAAATGAAATACGTACAATGTAAGTATAAATACTCTTGACTCTTGAACATTTATCATAGAGAAATTTTACGTATATATCGTACATGTTAGAAAATATTTAACAATTTCATTGTTACTGAGGTGGGATATTAAAACTGTTAATCAGATTTATCAGGTGCGATTATGTCGTGGATGTAATTCGCAATTTTACTTTCAAAGTCATGAAAGCTACTCTAACCTAAAAATTCCTAAAATTTCTTTTCCGTATAACAAGTGCATACGATACATATGTAAAAGATTTCTCCCAAAGTATTGGAACGCTCTCGTCAGCTATTGAATATTTTACGATTCTAACATGTTTTAATTACAGTTTGTCGGTGCGCGTTCTCTGTAACAATAGCTTGATATCCGAAATGAGCGATATCTTATAATAACTATGGCTCTGTAGAAAGGAATGGACAAGGCAAATTTTTCAACAGTGGACAATGATCGCCAGTATATTTGTGTTTCTCACGATTCGGTCACGAAATGACTTGCAAACGTCGCGTTACAAGTGCACTTGTCAGAGGTTCAATAGTGTAACGCCTTTTTAGCCGACCTATCTCGAGCTGAATGAATGTTTATCCGCGTGTTGAACCGTGCTGGAAACTCTCGTTCGACCTCCACTCCTGGAGCCACTTGAGGGGGCTGCGCCTACCCAGAACGAAGAGCTCTAAATTCGAGCCAATAGTCGAAGAACCTGGTGGGCGTTGTGCCGAGTTCCAAATTCACAATAGTCAAGATATGTGTGTTAGAACACAAGGTAAGTCAAATGTTTCAAGTTTAATTGTTTAAATTATTTTATTGCTGATATTTTTTTGATGTTGGTGAACGTATTTCCAGCACATTGACTGCTACGTGAATTTTTGCATTTTAAATATTTTAAAGTTATTTTTATGCGTCGTTGAACAATTTTTTAAAACCTTCATTACGAACACGTATAAACATAAATTTACATTACTGTTGTCTTGTTAACATCTTACATTATTGCTGTAGCATAAAATCTGTTGAAAACAGCTGCTTATTTAATTCCAATGTTTCAATTAATTCCAACGTTACACAAACTGTACAGTAATCGATGTTCCTCGCGGCAATCAGCGTGGTAATGATACATCCGTACAACAGAGAAATTATTCAATGCGCTGTAACCAGGTTCTACAATATTTCGTTTATAATCGTTCCAATGCCAAATTAAAAGCAAATAAGTTAAAAGCGACTCGGGAAACTAAATTCACCGGCGGGCAACAAAAGCTACGAGTGTGTTAGAAGTAGGTTACACATGGAACGCATCGTCGGTAATGTGCGAACATAAATTCTACCCTATTACGTTCCATGCCTGCGGTACTTCATCTTGTTATGAAACACAACCCTGATCTTACCGTGCAATAATACATCAACTGCACAATTTCTCTCGGGGTTGCTTTCTACGCGTGTATCCAAGTCTCACTCGCACAAGCAAGATGTAGATTGTTGTTCACAAATTAGAATTCTCGGTTGAGAAACTTCTCGCACTCCAAAATCAGGAAGAATGGGGACATTTACAAGACGAAGTTGCAGCTTAGCTTTCCTGAGCGTTATTTGCTCGCTATCCATACTTATACCGGTCGAGTCCCAAGGTCAAGGTCAAGCTTCTTTAGGAAGAGCCAGCGTTAATGCCAGAATGACGATCGACGCCGCGCGAGAAAGGGAATACGGGAAGAAAGGGGGTGATTTTACTTGGTATAAACGGTAAATTAGCATTACAGTCGCATTACCGATGTTGTGACGCCACCTTACACGCGTACGGATCATCCGCGGCAACTCGGTACGTGTAGGATCAGCTCTCTCTAACTCTGATTTATGCTACGCCACTCGCCAATATACGCTGCTTATTCCTTGGACCGTGGACACGGTGATTCGTGTAATTTACGATGTCATCGTGACAGCGTGTAAAATGATTTTCGACCCGTTGGTCTATTTTATTGACCGATTCATCCTCGTAGGCGCGCGTTTCCAGGATTATTCCAAGAATTCGACTGTCTTCATATTTTAACAGACGCGCTCGACACGAAGTTACGATTTTTACCGTTTTGTATTTATGATATTAATCTCGTCGCGGACTAATTTGTCAAAGATACTTGTCTGTGAAATTAGTTACGCGTTTGTAAGATCGATGCTACATGTCGCGCTGATGTTTCGATTACTCTCGATTCTGAAACGGAGAGAAAATGATTTCGGCGCGGCGGTCGGAGGCGGCGACGTAGATCGAAGAGCGAACGACGTAGGGAGGCGAGGAAGTGCATGGGAAGGTACAAATTGCAGGATCGGGTATCGGCCGGAGTAATTAATTAAATACAATAAAGTTAGGTCGACCCTCGTATCTGGAATCGACCACTCCTCCAATCGGCCGTCCAGCTCGCATCCAGCCGTCCTCGGTCTCGATGCGCTCGGAAGAACTCGCGGAGTACCGAGAAAAGGACGGCGTCGTTAAACGTTCGCCGTCGTAAGCCGATGATTTTTGACTGGGTTCGATCTACGAGCAAGGTTCCGCGAATCGACGAGATTTCACGGGGTTTCAGGCTAAAGAGAAACGAACGGCTAGAGACGAGGAATGCTGTCCGTTTCCTCTACGCGTACGCTTCGTGGTTCGATAAACCAACGAAGATCGTAGATCTTTGAACGGTGCATTTATTACTTTGGACGACACAGGCGTAGACATCGATTATCATCCTACGTAATTTATCTCGGTATATTAGCTCGGTGAATTATTTCCCTTGTAATCCGATGCGTTGGTCGCGCGAAGCAAAGCCACGTGTGGTTCGGCGCGAGCTGGATTCGCGTGCACGCGCGTCTTTCCAAGTAAGATATCGAGGGGGTCCACGCGAGAGGGTAATTGTGCCAATTTACCAGGGTTTCCTGGTGTGTCGTAAAATCACGATATAGATAGCGTGGTGAAGGATCTCGTTTGCGCGGACCCTTGCTGAGGTCAAGCGGACCTAGTGTGTAAGTAACGTCTTCTACTCGCGAAAGAAGCTCTCGCGTGGAAGGTTATATAACCTCCGTCTTGATCGTAGAACGAAAGGGGAAGAGACCTTTCGGGCTATCAGATAAACCGGGATGGTCTAGTGCACGAGATCCGCGGGGCGCAGTCCCAGGATAATTATAATAATTGGTCGATAAATCGATAATTAATCAGGAGGCTAATTACGAATTATAGTCGCGGCGAGACAATGCTTGGCATTGTTCGCCCAGGATGCGTATGACTCGAGTGTGGGAAGCTGGAATGGATCGCAAGGTAGAAAGTTATAGATTGACTGGTTCGCAATCAGGTTCTTCGCGTTCTTTCTTCCTTTCTTTTTCTCCTCTCCTAGTTTCTTTTCGTTTCGTTTCGTTTCAAGCGCGGGCTAGGCAACGACAGCAGGTATATAACGCACGCGCGCGCATCTGCATCGATCTCTGGCTCGTGATTAACGTAACTCGACCTCGAAGGCATCGGTCGGGATCGTGTGATTCATGCGTGAAGCTCGCACTTTCGACATTGTTTGCAACAGCCTCGCAGGTGTACCTAATTATACCAGATTAGTATCGTTCGTTACAATGCATCGTCGGCGCTGGCGAAGATGGCGAAGATACCGGATAGACGTCTGACTTTGTGTCTCCGTTCTCGCTGGTTCGCCAGCTCTCCGCGTTAATTGATGAGATCGGAGAATGGATCGTGTAACTGAATATTACCTCCAAATTTTAATTCGCGTTCGCGTCATGTTCTAACCGTTCACCGGCATAGATCGTTATTATACCCGGCTGAGTTTAAGCATCGTCCTAACTTGAAAGAATTGGCAATCATCATTTCTCAAATTTCACACGTAATTTACCATTCGAACGACTAATGTATGCAACAAAGCCTTACGTCGGACGCTTAAGCGTCGCCTGTGCACCCTCTTCTACGCCACAAAACCCGGCGAGCTCTTTCTCTCGCGAACGACCGTCCGTGTATAGCCGAGAATAGCCTTCCCCGAAGCGGTGTTCAATCAAATAAATAATTTTTAGAGCGAATTGGGCGGCGCGGAACCACCACGGCATAAATTATCCACCGGCGCAACTTGGACGCCGGTGAACTGCATATTTATACCTAGCGTTGTATTCGTCGACTGCTACATTTTGCCGCGAACCCTCTCTGCGTGTATGCCTTTCTCTTTTTCGGTCGCTCTACCTTTCCAAGACCACAACCTCGGTCCGGGATCATAAACCTCGCGCCAGTGGAAACATTTCGGTCGAGATCCACTGCGGCTTCGTAGAAATTCCTCTCTAGCGTGAGATCTACGAGCAAAACTGCTGGAGAGCTGGAATATTCTGATCCTACGGTCTTGCAAGTTTCTTGCGAGCTATCGACACCTTTTTGATTTAAAATTCACGAAGACGGGTGGTTTCATTTCTTTTTTTATCTCGATGGGAGGTTCTTTTAATTTCCTCATCTTTCTCGATTTCATCGTAGAATCTACATATTTCTTCTTTCGCGGATTGTAATTCGAACGATGTTGTAAAATCATTGTACGAAAGTGCGAGTGATTGGCAAAAAGAATAGCGTCGGAATGACAAGTGAGGAAGTCAACCGGGAGAATAAACGACGAGGGTTTCGCTATGGAAGACGTAGGCAGCAGCGGCGGTCGATGGTGGTGGTCGAAGCGGTCGCACGGTGGACCAGAAAAGCCGCGGCGATCCGTGGGTAATGCGCGTTCTTGCGTTCCTCATCATGGATGACGAAGCAAAGGTGCATGCCGCATCCTCGGGTTCACGTCTTCTCTCGTACAGTCATACGGTGCACCTAGGTATTAAGGTCGATTCACACTTAATAACACCGTGGCGAATGTAAAATTCGTATCCGTAACGAGGTTTCGAGAAACGTCGAATTTATTAAATTTCAGCGTATCGGAAGCGGGACAGAAGTGCCGGCGAGCTATCCACGGGAAGCTGCATAATGGAATCACACTCTCGCACCGTCTCATTTCGTTGATCTCGTGTTACGCGAAATCCGTGGCAAAGGATAACGCCATTAATCATTTCGTCTCACGGATGTTCTCCGGATTCGTCTCTCCGCTCTTCTGCGTCTGTACGAACCCGCTCCTCCTCGGAAATGCTAGATGACTGTTCTGAAAACGGAACAGCTTCATCGCGCTGTGTCCCAACTTTGTTCCGTCATTATTTATTCTTCGCCGTGCCGTGAAACGCCATTTTCGAACGTACGTTTCAATATCGTCCCGCTCGATCGTTGAATAATTCTCTCTGAGCTATTTGCGAAAAAGGGAGAGGGGTCACGGAATTTCGCAAAGATAACCGGCGACGCGGAGCGCTGTTGAAAGCTCGGTTGAAAGAACGGACAGGAGGAAGAGGGTAGAGGAGTGGGATAAAGAGAAAAAGGGCCGGTCGTAGTTCAGCCTGTGGCCCATCAGATAGCACCCAGTCTCTTTCCTCCCCAGAGAGCGAGGAGAGGAGATATCGGAGGAGGTTGAGAGCGAGGACGAGGAGAGAAACTGGCTCCGGATCTCTCCGGGTTCGGGTCGGACGAGGAAAAGGGATAAATAGAAGGGGGTGTGGGATGAAGGCTGGAGGGGAAGGCAGGGTTGAAAGGGGTACATTGTTTGCCGAGCAGAGCCGATAATTCAGTAATGAACGTAACCGACGCGCGCCCGCGTTCAGGGCTATAATTACCGATACCACGTCGGATAGCGGATCCCTTAACTTCGGGTCCCGAAGCGCTGCGAAGGAGCGCGAGGGCGCAGACGCGCGAGCCAGCGTATTCCCTCGGACGTGTTCCCGGGCCGCGTCTTAGAATGGGCAGCTCTAAATTAATAAATCAATAGCCAGCCCCCTTATCCGATCCGCGGGTGGGTGGAGTTTGTTTGTTTAAGAGCAGGATTTATTAATTTTTCGCTGGGTGGTACGCGTCCCTATGTATGGGGGTCCACGCACTCCCGACGAGATTATCTTTCACCTTCGGTCTCGCGCTCGCTTCTATCTCTTCCTTCCGTGTTCTTTATGCACGCGAGCTTCTTCCCTATTTTACGAGCCGAGAGCTGCTCCGCGCATGCCAACACTTCCCTACGGGACGATCGCTCACGTGACTTTCGAAGACTTCCTTGAAACACTGGGAGAGTTCAGCTGTTGATAAATTGTTAAATGGGAACTTGTAAGATGATACTGGTTGGACAAATGATTGAAGTTGCAGATAGGTACTGTATCGATCATGCCGTTTAAATTCGGTGCAATTGGAATTTTTGTTTGACTTTAAGAGTCTTTAGGATAGTCTTTCTTTTTGATAGTAACGAGCAACGAATACATCCTCCTTCGCAAGGGGATGAAGCTAAGCTTTCTTTGAATTCGCACGAGTAGTGCAGCCAGTGCCATCTCTTCACGAAGGTCTGAAGCTTCGCAGAAATACGGCGGGGATTTCTTAGGCAATTGTGAACAACACCCTTAAAATACAATGCTTTGAAAAGTGTTGCTTCGAACCTAGACAAAGTATTTTTTGGAAAATAATTAACATAACAACGTGGCTTGATAAGTTTGAAATTTACCAATTTCACGTTTCGTTTCCACGATATTCTTTGCGACAAAAGTGAAGTTAAACGTCGAAGCAATTAACGGGAGCAGAGAAATTGTCGGATTTTCTAATAGAGTCATCCTCGCCAAATACGCCACGTTCAATCGATTCGAATCGATCCGTCGGTTTTAACGCCCGCGGCGAGTTTCTCGAATAATTTGAATCCGATCGAGACAACGATACATCGATCGATCGATCGATCGATCTCGCGACGGTTTATTGCCTGAAAGAGTACGCCGGCACCGCACGCGGAGATTTCTCTTAGCCGTCCGCGCCTCGTAATTCTCTTTCCGCTCGAATTCTCGCGATTCTCGCGTTGCTCGCCGCGATAATGCTCTGCCCGCGGTGAGGTCTCGTTTCCTCGCATCGTCGAACCACCGCAGGACGTCTAATATACGATCGCATCGAGCCATACCTTTCTCCCCGGCCGTTCATTCTTTCCCGCGGCACGCTGTTTGCTCCGTGGAAATATATATTTCTCATAAACTGGGGAAACCTAGAGGCTCGACTTTCCGTGGCGCGGTCCAGCAGTTTATGCTCCCTACGAGGATCGTTATCGATACAAACGAATCAACGTGGGCCCCAACGTTTGATTTACTCCCGTTCTCGTATCTACAACTTCGAACTTCATCAGCCATCCGAAAGGACCGAGAGATCCTAAACGAAGCTGCGTCCCTTCACCAGGCAGAATTATGCTACTCGTAAAACCGGGAACCCACGGCGATTCGACTTTCCAAAGCGACACGTTTAGTTTATAATTTCTCTCCGATCGTTGCCCGTGACACGGGAATCGAGGAGGGGGTATTAAATATCACTAGAGTTGATCGAGTTGCTCGAACATTTTTATTACCCAGAAAGAAATTTCTTCGTACAGCTATACAGATATAAACTTTCACTGCTCAAGTGACAATTACCGACTTTTTAGTAAAATATTTTACCAGTAGATTCAGTTTAAGTTCAAAGTGAAGTAAAATTTTTAACTAACGAGTAAAGCCTAAGTTAAAAAAAAAGAAAAGAAAAAGAGAAAAACGTTGTCTCGTTAAGAACAAGTTTTCTCAGTTTCCTCATTTTCCTCATTTTCTTCAGCGAAATAACCGCGGTCGTCGTTGCGGTCGCGCGAAGGATTATCGAAAGTCGCTGGACAAATCCTTGAGCCGCGGGGCGAGTGATCGCGGTCACGCCACGATAATGGTCACGGTGAATCGGTTAAAGGCCGGGACCTGCATGCTCGCGGTCCCGTGGATGGACGCAAAGAGCAATGAGAGCGGATTGCGCAGCCTACGGCAGGAATTAAACTCGAATCTCGTCGCCTTTGCTCCCCGTGTTCTCTCAACTGGCCGGGGCTTGATGATAATGACGGTAGCAGGTGCTCGAGTCGATGCCACCTTCGCACCTTGCTTCCCTGATCTTCGCGGCCGCGCGTACGTAGACGCGCGCACGTAGGCGCGTGATCACGCTGCCCCGTTGTCCTCGTCCTCTTCGTCGTCGGCGGGTCATCCGGTAATTCGTCGCTTCGGGAACTGCGATTCCACCTACCGTGGTACGCGGACAGGTACATCCTCGCCTTCCATCTCCGCGTGCCACATCTTCGTGCCGCTGTGTGTTCTTCGTTCTGTGCGTTCGCTTGCAACGCGTGTGTTGGTGCGCGTAATATCTCGAGCCAATCTTAGAGTTTGCATTCAGTGGGTTAGTGCCGTAAATGCCAGTAACCATCCACCGGCAATGGCCACTCGTGGCTACCACTATAGGCGGCTAGGTAGGTATTCATTCCATTTGCAGTTATGACGAGTACGAGTTCAGAGGCCGTGAGAGTTTACCGGCTCGAGAAGCCGGCAGTCTCTGTTCCAGACTGGAACGTGAACGTGAACGTGAACGTGAACGTGTACGCGCCGCCGCGTTACACTTTCGCGCCTCCCTATATCGATTTTTCCAGCGTCACCTCCTACACGCTCATGCTTTATGGTAGTTTCGTGGCTCCGTGCTCTTTTGATTGACGTCTGACAGCGTCTCGAACGAGTTGCATTCCCGTTGCAATAACAACAACTGTGTACACTGTGACTCAAGGTCCAGGTCTAGGTCTGGGTATCTACGGCATAAAAATTGTTGTCGCACATTGTATACAATAATTGTAATTTTCCATAGTCCTTATTACTGTTCGTGCACAGAACGATGTCCAACACGATCGATATTAATCTCCATCTTTCTGTTCTAAACGTGGAAGAAAAGGCCTCGAGTAGCACAATTAGATGAATCAATGTGCATGCCGAGCGAACGACTAGTTTCGCAAAGATCCTCTTACACTTGTACGCGTCGCCGCGATCGTCGGCGTTCGCCAATTACGTCAAAGATGCTAATCGTATCGGGTCTACTCGTCCACACCGCGATATTTCACACCGCGCGGAGTGTTCTTTTCTGCTGTTAAAGGTTAACGGCCTTCGTCGCGGAATAATTCTACGTTACGTTAGGATGCCGACACGACAACGTCGAGAGGGAGGGGGGGGGGGGAGGGGGGGGGGGAGGAAAAAAAGGCCGCGAAGGCAATATAATCACCGGCGCGATAGAAATAGGATGAATGCTTTCGAGCGCGAGACGTACTGTTTAGCGTTCCTTTGACTCTCTTACACGCGTCGCTCTATGCCGTGGACCCTGTTATTGCCGCAGCTTTTTCACCTCCGACTTTCTCGCGGATCCTAACCTCCCGGAACGATTTATCGACGAGCGAACACCGAACGGACACCGTGCCACCACGTCGGTAGTCGCAATTATAGAGTATGACTGCACAGATTCGTTCGGTAATTTGTTATCATTGAATAAACACACATCGAAAGGGACAAGTGGGTGGAGAAGGCGATGCCTCCGGGCGGAGAGCATCCTTCTCCTTTGCTCACGCTCGAGGATCGTAATCTTCTAACGACGGCGAACCACTTTCCTCGCCCTCTGCCTCGTTCTCGGCCTCCTTTGTATCGACCCAACCGCCTTCCTCGCCTGTAGCGAGGCTCCTCGAGCAAGCGCGCGAAGCCGAGAGATTCTCGGCTGGAAGAATCGACGTAGGATTGAAATCGTCGAGGGAGATCCACAGCGACAGCCAGCGCATAATCTTTCCTCTGGTAGCCTCGATAACTAACGTTGGATGATAGCTTGGCAAACTAGCGATAAAATCTCCGAGCCTGTAACCGTACTCGCGGCATCGATATAACGTAATCTCTCGGTTTCCGCGAAATAACGCGAGGCAACGAGGAGGTTGAATCTCGTGGATTGCCTTCGACGGGATGGAAAGATCCGCACGCCGGGGATGAAAAAATAAAAAAACAAAAAATAGCGTCGTCGCTTAATAATAAATCCCCGGCGTGGGCAAGAGAGAGGACGTTTTAATCCGCCCCTGGACCTCGCCGCGCACCGGGCTTGTGCGTGGCCCGTACCTACCGTGAATAAAGAGATATCTCTCCTCCTGGCAACAGGCGGTAACGTCTAAATTAAATGTTTCTGGATCGACGAGCCCACGGATTCAACGTGTCATGCGCCGCTCTTAATCTGGATTTAACGGCCAGGTCTCCGGCGTGAGGCCACCTTGCGGTGCCTGACCGCTTCAATAGAGCTTAATTGGCGAATACTCGGGCTGTGTGCGCGCGCTACGATGTATAGAATACCGCGTAGAAAGAGATAACACACACACACACACATACACACACATACACAAAGGAGATTGGAGAGAGACGAAACTAGTGAAAACGTAGGCGCGAAGGCCTCTTCTTCTTCTTCTTCTTCTTCTTCTTCTTCTTCTTCTTCTTCTTCTTCTTCTTCTTCTTCTTCTTCTTCTTCTTCTTCTTCTTCTTCTTCTTCTTCATCCTTCTTCGAGCCGTGACCGGTAAGTCTCCACGGTTCCTCGTTCGCCGCCGCGCCGCCTCCTCTCTTCCGCCCCGGCCAGATGAGGGCGAGAATGACTTCGCCGATTCGTCTGCACGTTTTAGTTATTCATGGTATAATAATGATGATAACGATAATAACAACGGTAATGATTACGTTTCTGAGACGGCCGGCTCTCTAACGAACGCTCTCCGTGTGGGAACCGGCTCGCTGGCTTATCGGCCGGACTAATCGGCACGCTCGTGGATAAATGTTTGTTATTAATTAGCGTTCGCTTGGATAAAGTCCCGATGGGAAATCGCGAGTGTAAATAGCCGCGTGTCTGACGGATTAGTTTGCCTTAATTTCGTTTCGCTTCCTACTTTCTCTTCGAAAACCTTATCGGTATTCGTCCAGTGAAACGGTAATTCGTACATTCTTTCAATCAGTAATGTCATTTTTTTTTCAAGTTTGATAGACACTGCCATCTAGTGACGATAATTTAAAAGAAATAATTGAAACGGAACAAAATTTTCTACGTGACTCATGGGTACTCCCACGTATATATTAGTTTCGTAAAAAGCTCAGTTTAACGAAATTTTACGCAAAATGCCGGTCATCTCGCGTATCTCACGCTCCCAGTTTCCATCCGTGCAGCTTCGAAGAGATCGAGCTTCTTCAGCGCCTCTCGCGCGGCAAATAACCATCATCCACGTGTGCTCGTCTATGAAACAGCCTGTAGTCATGGCACGAGCATGAAAATACGGTAGCGGCGTTCTCGCGTGAACCAGATACATAGGCCCGAGGCCCGTCACAGTAAATTATCATTTTCATAGCGGCGTGCCGGTAATTTCGAAGCGGCAAGGCCTACGGCAAGCTACGGCCACTTACGTTGCACAGCGGTAAGAAGAGGAAGAAGAAGAAGAAGAAGAAGATCACCGGTGGTACTCGCTTCGCGGTCCGTTCGCCTTGAGATAAGAGAGCCGCGAGTGGCGGATGCCATCGGCACGGATACTCTCCCGGGGGGCGTTATTTTTCGCGGTGACTTTCGCTGTCGGTAATCGGTCGGTAATCGTAAATCAGGACCTGGAAAAGGGGAAAAGGGTGAACATTTGCGCTCGCACGAACCGTGTCTTACAGGTGAAAAATGACCGGGGTTATTTCAGCCAACGCAACGAAAGGAGATCGCCGCCGGAGATTTAACCCTCGGGTCAAACGATGCCACCCTTTTGCGCCACAAAGCGCAGCACCGGGATTAATCGACCCAGCTACCGCGATCGTTCCGTGAAGTATTTAAATTTTCAATTTTCTATTGAAAAAGAAAAGTAGAAAAATAATAATTTTGATGGCAGACGATACTTTATTATGGGTCAGCTGTTCGATGTTAATGCCACGATCATTAAAAATTGCCTGTAGTATAATAGTATCGCAAACACGATCCGGCGAAACAGCTACTTCGAATCGTCAACCAGCCGCGATAATTACAGCTCAGCCAGCAGGATCTACGATTACGATCGCTGATCGACAGCGTGTCGATCCCTCGGCAAAGTGGGCGTCGTGGCGAAAAGAAACGGCTACCCCGGAAGCGTGCAGTGACAATAATTCGCGGGCCGATCGGTCGCGCCAGATGCTAATCAACTTGACGTCACTCGACAGCTCCGGAGGCGGACGGAGCGTAGATCGACTAGCGTCTGGCCGCTGATCGATAGCAGCGGCTCGTCCGCGCAGAATGGTCGCGCTTAATGATCAGGTCGCTCGTTTAAATGAAGAGAGAAAAGGAGAAACGAAAAAAAAAGAAAAAGAAGAAAAGAAGAAATCCCTTTAGCCGCGGTGAAATTGTCGTGCCATTATGCATATCACGCGCGTGTGCGCGCGCTGGCCTCGCACAACCTGGCATCACGGTCGTCATACAATTCTGTAATTAATTGTTCTTCTTCTGAATTTGATATTTCACGCGGAGCTCCGTGAAGTGTCTCTTACCGTTGTGCGACCACTGATACCGCGGCCGTATCCATATTCCTTCGATCAAATTCACGGTGCCGCGCCGCGGGTGGTAGCAACATCTGTCGCTGCCGGAATGCGAGGCTAATTGAACGACGAGTGTTCGACGGTGACGCGACCAGGATACAAACGCGCATACACAGGGTGTATCTTCATCGATCAGTCAACCGCAGCAAGATCTTGATTATTCGAGCAAATTGATGATCGCGGAGAGGAAACTGGAAATCGAATTCTTCGAACACAATTCGCGGAACGTACATTGAAATTTCGTGAGTTTCCTTTTGCGTCGCAAACGAGTTCACGAATTGGACGAACACGGCTGGAATAATTGCCATCCGGGTGAAAGTTCGAAATCTCCTATGGTCGCGTCGAGTATTTCGAATCGTCGCTCGATCTCTCTTCTTCTCCAAAGTTTCGCTTCGTTGTTTATATAACTCGGCCGTAGTTAAATCGCGCGTGGCTTTACCTCAGCCTTCTCTACCGCCGCGAAAAAAACTTTCCTCTCCGCGAGAAAGAATTAAATTCGAGTCCTCCGATTATTCCGCACGTTCATCGAAAGTGCTTTCAATCTCTCCGAAGAAGAAGTAGAAGAAACCGTTTCGTTTCGTCCGAGACAACCCGATCGGTGGAAATATCTCGCAGAGGAAGAAGAAGAAGGCCATTTTGCCTCGGTAACTGGGTAGCTTGCGCGGCCAACGTGGAAAATGAAGTAGTTTTCTTTTCTGACAACGACAATCGTCGAAGAGCCCGGAGCGTTCCGCGGCAGCGGCGCGGATCGGCAATAGCTGCGGCGGTCGTGCGAGCAACCAGCTTCCTTTCGTCGTGCAGGAGGGATCGGCCAGTGCATTATCCGTTAGACATGGCCCCCGCGCTGATATATTGACTTGGACAAAAAAGCGACTGTTCTTGCGCTCGCTGGCACCGCCGCCGCCGCCGCCACCGCTGCAAAGTCTTCCCCTCCGGCCTCCGTCGCCTCCGTTGCCCCTACGACAACCTCGCGTCTCGCTTTACAACGGCCACCAGAGGCTCGTGTCGAGCCTCCCGTGCACCACTGCCGTTCTCTGCACGCGTAACGACCAAGCACCGAGGACCAACAACGATCTAACGTCTAATGGAGTTTTCTGTGCGCCGGCGTCTTTTCTTTCGGCGATTGGATTCACCTCCCTCGAGATTGGTTTCGTGCTGTCGTCCCTCTTTGTTCGACGGAGGAGCGCAAACTGCGCGAGCCAACTGGCCTGTGGGAGATAAGGTTGGTGGAAGTATTGTATGGAGCCATTGGGTAGATAAGAGGCTCCGGGGTGAACTCTTGGGAGCAACGTGCTTAGGTGAAATTGTAAATTACGCGACTTCCTTCCTTCGGGGTGAAGAAAGACCATTTCCTTTTGATGTTGATTTGATGGAGAGAATGGCGTTGTGACGGTCAGATGAATCGTAGGTTTCTTCCGTGGGTACTCTAAATCTTGATACTGAAGCGATTGTTAATACTTTCAAAAATTGAATTATCGCTTTGTTCGCGTTAAATACCAAAAAAAGAAAAAGAAAAAAAGAACGACCGTACTGTTGTTTCTTCAAAAAATCAGCTTTAATTCATCGTTCGTGGAACTGTCTACGATCCAAACAGTTACAGTTCGAAATCAATATCACGAGGGAAGCGAAGAAATTACGGAGGAGGAAGGAGGAGAAAAGAAAAGGCGCAGCCTGGAAAGAAATAGGCTCGCACGTGGGAGGGAGGGAGGACAGCGAAGATAGGGGAGCAAGAAATATAATCGCATGGCTAGCGCGATAGCGGTAGACCACTGGCTCGTATGAGGACGAGGAACCTATTATAGCAGGAGCGAGAGTAAAAGAGTCGGGACAGGTGAGATAATCAACCTGCAGCCATAGCTGCGAGCAGCCTCGTGGTAATCACTATTCGCGCGCCGTGTGTGTCTTTTAACACTTGCACGACTCGCATCTCCGCGTGCACACGGTCGTGTGTGGCTTGGCGTTTGAAAGTTTCCTTGCCAACAGCCTTCGACTACTGTCGATAGCTGCTGTTTCCCTTGGCAACGGGCGATTAGGTGGCTCGTTGCACCGATTCTCGTCTCGTCTCGCGAGCACACCCGTGCGCGACATCCTTGTCCCCTCCGAGTAAAAGTGGAATCGCTGACGCGTACGCTACAGGCGAAGTGGAACGCTATAGTGGTGTGAAATGTAGCAGAAGACCGTGTGGCGAATGAATGTTGATTCTTCTTGGACTGGCGAAAGAATTTCTTCGCTTCGTTTCTCGTTATTGAGATGGAACATACCTTATGGCCATGGCTAACGTCGAAGATGAATGTTGATCGTAATCTACTGCGAACGCGATGGACTTTAACAGCGTGGATACAAGCTGACGACAATATTCAATAAGTTCGAGACACGGTAGGGAAATGGAGAGATAGATCTTTGCAATAAGTTCATTTTACAGAAGAAAGCGATCTTTGAGGTCTTTGAGATAAATCAAGAGAGGAAACCTGACTCCTGAATTGAATTTTTTCCTTCCTCTTTTTCCCAATTAAAAGTGAAAATATCGGTGCCAGACCAATTTCCTTTCACTTTCCTCGTTAACGCGTTCGTTAATGCGACTTACTTGGACCAAGTGTGATCGGCTCACTGAATTATCCGCTTGGATGCAACAGAGCATTACGGAAGCGTTCGTATCAGTAGCTGCCCGATGTAAATTAATTCTTCGGGGTGGTCGAATCTGCTTGTTTGAAAAAAAAAAAAAAATTCGCGGCAACTGTTGCGCAAGAGGCGTGAGAAATTAGTAACAACGATTTGATACACCAGGTATCCAACCGGTTGCGGTGCATCGATAATCCGTCAGCTGCGCTCTGTCGGAATCGCGATTTCCGCGCGTTACGCAGCCTGCCAACGTTATGGGAAAATCCAATCCGAAGTCAGTTGCTGCGCCCGGCACCTCGTTGCTCGAGCTTAACTACGACCGCGTCTTTTCCCTCCTAGAAGCCAAACGGCCTAGAGTGGTTTCAGCCAGAGTTGACGCGACAATGGCCGTCGTCGAATTTTCTCACGACACGGCTCGTTATATCTCCTGACCGAGGACATATTTTACTCTTCCTGCTTCTTCGTCTATTGATATACGAGCCGGGCTGGCTTTTCTCCTCGCGAAAAAGGCCCGCGAACGCAGACGATGATACGCAGACCGATCTCGGCCGTGGTGCCGAGACCGTGTCGCCGTGAGCGAGGCAACACGTGCACCCAATATTTTATTGGCCGCAGCCACCACGAGGTCGGCCGCAACAATGCCCACCGTTGTGCATTGTGCGAGCCCGGTGTGGTCCGTTCGATGGCTGATTTACCGCTCGTCTAATTTGTAGGCGGCCGCCATTAAACAATCCATAAATGCGTACGCGTAAAACACTCCCGGAGTTCGGCCGAGAGCCGGAGCCGCCGCTGACTAGATTCTCTGGCCAGGGGATGCGCGCCGGCCTGTCTGGCTGCAGTGTTTCGCCGTGTTGCGTACGCGCGAGACCACACGAGAACGTTTTATTCATATTCAAATGGACGAGCTTTACGATCGCGCGAACGGGGTTGAGAACCGAGCGCCGCCGACACACCGCTCCATGGGATTTGGCTTTTGTTCGAGAGCGGCGTTGCTATGCCGCGGACGTTCGCGTTTCCTGTTTTCATCGATGACGGGAATTTGAATGCGGTCGAGGGGCGATGGGGGCTTTTCACGAAAAGTGCGGTTTAGTATCGACTCGCTGTTTGTATAACGCAAGGTAATTGTTGGCGCAAGAATGTTGTCAAATATTCTTGCATTCTGAATCCTGGTCCAGCGTGTGTTTCTGTTAAATATCTTTGGGTTCATTTTCTTTAATGTTTACTAGGTCCTCTAGAAACTGTTAACACCGATCGTTCCATCAGTGCTTTAATTTCACCGTTTTCAGACGATCTACGACGTTCTAGGAAAACAGACTCGCTGCCGGACAAAAATGAAAGAATCTCTATATTTATCGAACGCGAACTAGTCTCACTTACAACTAGAATCATCGCTCTTTCACTCTCGAGAAATAAATATCACTTTGGAATACTCAGAAGCTCGACCGTACGAGCAGTACGACCAATAGTAACTATCGTGAAGGATATAATTGTTCTTGATAGTTGAAACTTGGAAGTTGCGGTTTCTATTTGACGCACGTTACGAGCGTAGGCGAGAAAGGGTAACCTATTCCACGGATGGGATTCCAGCGGATGGTTTTCCGGAACGAGCTCGAGCCGAACCTGTTGCTACCTGAAGCAGTTCGAGCGAGCTTGCAATTGCCCATAAATACCATTACGACTAGCGGGGCAACTTACAGCGCGCCGGACTTACGACACGGCCATGTTTGAATTAGGTACTCGTTATCAGTGTTACGTTTCAACCACCTCGTCCGGGAGCGGCCAGATATTCCGACAGCCGGATAACCGACCTGGACACATTGGTCGGATGCAATTGAGAAAAAAAGGACAGGAAGGAAGAAGGAAGTAGGAAGAAGGGTTACCCTTCCTCAAGGTCCTCAGTGATTCGTGTACGTAAATTGCGTGGTCGAGTTGAACGTTCGGCTCTCCGCGAGGTGCCATTACCCACGGTGTGAACGCACGCTGATGGTTTCTGGATTAGAAATTCGTGCCCCGCGCTATAGATCGTGAGGTTTAGGTTCGCGCCGTGTGTCTGGAGGCGTTGGGGCAAAGAAGTTGATGAATTATCTACAGTGGGAAAAAGTGGCTATCAGCACCGGCGGAACGTCGCCGTTCTTGCTCGGCCAGGCGAGCTCTACAGGCACTTATGGATGAGAACGAGCGATAGGCCGATGATTTTAATAGTGTTCCCAATTAATTACGGCCGTGCAGAGCCTAGGGGTCTCGAAACACGTCGACCTCCCGTCCGATCTCGAGAGTATGAAAATTAGAACGGCGAACCGGTCGGGTTAATGGGGGCCTGGTGAACGAGGCAAACGAAAATTTCGCCTCGTTCTCGCGGGTTCTTGCTCCTCTGAACGAGGTTCTCCTGGGTGCGTTCTCCAGGGAATTGATCGAAGTTTATTGGAGCAAAGACGGAAATCTGCGTAGACCGAAACGTTCCGAAATGCATCTGTAAGAGTTTGATCCTTACGAATCTTATAACTCTCCCGCTTTCTGGCGGTGCGTTGGTACCGTCATTTGCGTCACGACTAGACGAAAGGGGACTTTTAAAGCTTCGCTGCTCCTCGCGCTAAAGTTGGACGAACCCATGAATGGCTCGGTCCATAGACAAGTCTCAGACACCCGGACGGCGACGCGTAACGCGACGTCGCTTATTGCCAATGCATTTTAAGTAGTCTACCATACGGAACTCTCTCACGTGCATTGTGCACCTGTGTTGTCCGTGACACCGTGTTGTCCTTTCTCTCTCTCTTTTCCTCTGTCTCTCTCTCTTTTTCTCTCTCTCCATTTTTTCGGTAGACGGACGTGCCGCGCAGAAATCGCGCAAGAACCCTGCTAGGATTGAGCAAACGTCACGCTATACGACAGACTATCGTCTACTATTACCATTATTATTATTATTAAATATCACGGACGTGAAACGTATTTAAGATATTTACGAAGTGTGTAGTTGTGGGTAAAAACACCAGTCGCGAACAGGGTATTTCCTGTGGATTTCCAATCACCCGATGAAAGACGTCGGCCTCGAGAAATTAGTAACCACGAGTCGTGGGATCGTGACGAGTAATTTCGATGGGGAGGATTGACGAATTTCGCTGCTCTTTGCGCTTCGAGTTCCATCAGGCTGCATGTGTGTCTGCGAAAGATTACGGAATGACGTGGACAACGTTCAATTACAAACAATCCAAATTCTACGGCTAAGTAGATCGATGGCAGCGAAATAAGATGTTTCAGAAAAAGGATAAAAGTCAAGAGTACGAGTGTCTCGTTTCGTCTTTCGTTCACGAATGTTTGTCGGTAATAATCGATTCGAGAGAAAATCTCGGTTAGCCGTGTCCGTAGCTCGGCGGAGAACGGGCCAGAACGATTGGCCGCATGCAAACGGCCCGGCTGATGAAGCCATTTTCTCGGTAGCTCTTAGAAATCGCGCGACGAAATCTCTGACTTTAAGTAAGCATTGTATGGTAACCAACGCGGAATAATTGTATGATGCCTGCGAACAGACGGACTCCTCTCGCAATGTTTTTATTCATTTCTCGCCACAATGGCCTTTGAGCCTCGATCGATGGTCATAGGGAACAATGATTCTACGCGATAAGGATCTACAATCGCCGCGGCGATTGCGATTTTCTTCGAGTGCGTGCGTCCGAGCCAACGTACGAAAATTCGGTCGAAGCGATTTGTATTCTCCACACGTCGGAAATTCACATCGGAACAGGTGAAGAAGAGAGCAGAGCGGTGGTCCGAAAGTTTATCTCGTTCGTTGTCAATTCCTATTCACGTCATCAGCGAACAAATCGCTCGTTCCTCAAGCGAATTACAGTCAGAAATCATTCAACTTCAAAATCCACACACATACACACACACACACACACGGAGCTCCTGTGAAAAATTACGAATTGATATTGTCAGTTGAATCATCGCGACAACAGCGACAGTTTTATCGCTAAACGCCCTGGGTCAACCTTCTTCCCTAGGTTCGCTATCGCCGGCCAACAAAGAGGGCCACCAGAGGGGACTATCGCTCGATTTTCGAAGTAACATACTATCCACCTCTGACACCGGGCAATTTTTAATCCCTGGCCGCCTGGCCAATGAATCACTCTCCGATCTCCTCTCCGGAGTTGCAGCTACCTCGCTCGCAGCCTCATTTCGTTCTCATCATCAGAATCCGTATAGCCGGGGGTCGTGAGCTCATATTTCTCGAGCATTATGTCCCGACAGCGCATGCACACACGCTGGCCGCCACGTGTGTGGCTGCGACGCGTAAGTAGGTAAATACCTCGGCTACCGGGTAGCGCGCGGG
>KQ435727.1:4136722-4158554 GCA_001276565.1 Melipona quadrifasciata | reverse complement strand
ACGTTTTGCGTAAATGTTTTCCAGGCATCAGGAAAGTTACGCGCGTCGAGAAAACGAGATTCCACGCGCATTAGCCGCGACGCCGTTTAACCGGACGCCGCGGTACTAAGAAAAAAAAAAAAAAAATTCATAATGACTCGGGAATGCGCAATTCACCGCGAATCTCCGACATTGTGTCATCGCACGCGGCACCTTAGGTGTCCAGATATAATATACACTATATACGCTTGGAAAGTAAATATGAGACAATTAGAAACTCGCGGACAGGCAGAGGCAGCGCCGGAAAATGTTCAATTAGAGGATATCAAAACTTCTCCGTTTTACGTTAATTTATCGAAGTTTCGAGGAAGCCGGTGACCACGGCGCGCCGCGGTTTTGAACTTTGAATTCCATCGGAGCTGTGGCTAACGAGCGTCACTCGTGGCGCCACGGTTGAAGTTTATGGTTGAATCGTTTCAACTTTAATCGAGAGATTCTTCGCATCGAAGTCGACATTTTTTTTTTTTTTTCAAAGAGTTTCGAAACTAACGGTCAACGGTTTTATAAAAAGCAGAAACCAATCGTTGGACTGTGTATAAATACGCAGTGTTCACTCACTCCACGTCATCAGGGGTGTCCAACCGTGGCGCATTTCATAATTTCTGGGTCATAGAGCAAGTTTTGATTAATATAAAATTGAAATTAATTCAACTATTTTCGGAATTTAATCAGGATCAACTTTCCTCAGTTTTTTGAAAGCAAAATTTGATATCCTGCCACTCCAGTTCCAAGCGATGTTGATTTGATAAATTTTTCAAAGATTCTACCTCCCAAAGTGGCTTTTCCAAACCTCGGAAAGTTTGCCTTTTGCAAAAATATATGTGCCTACTTGCAAGTATCTATAAATGGACAAGCTTTCTCCACCACGAAAGTAATTAAGATCGAGAATGAGTAATTTGGTCAGGAGCAAAGATGCTCACGAGTCCCAGTGAAAAATTATTTTGTCTTTTTCTAATCTCCTTCTTATACGTTTGCTACTCATAAACACCTTCTCGTTGTTAAAATAACTCAGTAGCATCGAAGCTCGTTTGACAAAAATTTGGCACGTATTTCTGGGCAACTTTCGGTTAAAATGAGGGATGAAGTCGGTCTTGTTTTCAGCCCGGGCCGAAAGTTGGAGAACGGATTGGCTCGGATCTCACGCGGCCGTGAAATCCCATCTGGAAATCGAGCGAAACTCGCCGATCGGTGGAGATTCAGCGGGGGATCTCGGGTCGTGGATAAGAGCGTGGCGGTGTAGCATGTCGGAAATTATAGGGTGTTACTCGCGAGGTATCGCACGAGCCAGGCCGCGCGATTCGACGATGATAGCGTTGGCTAGAGCAGCGCGGCGCGAACTCTCCGCTCGGCGAGAGCTAACCAGAAGGAGGTGGAGAGGAAACGCGCGTTTATAAGATCGATTTTAATAGAGGCTTGGTTACAATTATGAGACCGGGTAATGGAGATTGGCGCTCATTATCTCGCTAAACTGGAAACTAATTATTATGTTTCACGGCGCGTTGCGATAATTCCAGAACTCTCTTCAGGGCGTAGAAAAGCGCGGCGCGAGATGAATAAAGAGAGAAGAAGAATCGTTGTGATTCCACGAGCGTCTGCCTGGTGGAACACGCGTCTTGCAAAAAAGAAAAGAAAAAAAGAAAAAGAAGAATTGCGCGTTGCTATTGAGGATGAACGCATCGAACGGGATCGACCCACGTTTGGCGAGCGTAATTGGTTTAGACGTGTTCCGCGATTAAAGTCCCGTCGCGTGCTCGAGTGGTGCACCTGGGTAGGGAATTAATCGCGAACGGAAAGTGATCTCTCACCTGTGGAATTCAAACGAGTCGAGCATCGAGGTTTGACTAACCGATCGATGGAAGAAATCTTTAAGAAGAATCTTTGTACACCCACGGTTGCGAAGATTTGCAATATTCTTCATCTTCAGGGTGTTCGGTAACAGCCGTTTCGAGAATTTCTCCAATGTTTCCAATCGAACCGAAGGGGTTCTCGATTTTTGTCGAGACTGATCTACGCAAGAAATGAGAGTTCCCTCGCGAGTACAAAGGGGCATGAAACAGTCGTCGAACGGGTCTCCGCATGAGGCCAAATCGGTGCTGCGCTCCGAAGAAGCGAAGAGTGTGCGAACGTATTAACACCTCGAAGGATTTATGATATTAGGTCAGGGTGAGGCGACCGGGAGGGGGTCGTGAACGAGAAACATCGTGAGCAAGAAGTGCACAGGGTTCCCTGCGGCACGGCCGGCCGGCTCTCGCAGCGGCCACTGGAACAAATGGGCTCAGTTTCATATTTTGCAACACTCTGGCTGTTCCGTCCGAGCACCCACGCTCCTCCGATCTATTTCATCGCAGTATTTCTTTGGCTAATGCTGGCCGCTGGCTTCTCCAAATTGTCCATCCGCTTTCGTACCTCTTCTGCTCTGTTCTTCTCCTTCTTCTCTACGTTTTCTTTTCTATTCTATTTGGAATGGAAATTTCTTGCAACGACTTTCAAAATTCCCTGGAAATTAAATTCTCAGGAGAACTTTTCTAGAGTTGGCTTGGCAGTTTTTTTTTTAAATTTCATATTTCGTTCGAGTCCGTTTTGAGTTTATTTCCTAAAAGATCTCGTAGAAAGAGAGTATCTGTTGCAGAGTGCGGCGCTTTTGTTTCCATTTCGTATTCTCTCGAAAGAGCGCGAGGCCCGCAGCCATGCATAATCCTTTTTCTTCCACGCCTTTGCGAAGCCAGCCCGCGGAAGATCTATAGCCGTGGAACACGCATGGCAACGCGCCACCCCCGCAGACCTATCCGCTCTCGCGCCACTAACAAATTGATATAATTTGTTATTAACGGTCTGCGCGGCCGTGGCCCGCGGTTAAGATTCGTGCGAACCCGGAAAGCTGCGTGAACCGATCGAATATCTTTGCTGGAAGTAGGTTAACTCGTCTCCTTCGTGCTCTGCGTCACTAGTTCCATGTAGACGCATCGTTCGATCAATACGTCGGTACATCCAGTATATAAGTCTGAAGAGAATAAAAAGCAACCCGTGTTCCCCAATTTCCAACGAAAACTGAAAAATCAAAGTGTCTCGAACGGTCTGGGATCGGTTCCAAAGGAAACTGTAGCTGCAAGGAAAAGAGAGACGAAATAGGATCTGCAGTGAGAGAGACGAGGCAGGATTTTCTAGCGGAGTCGCGCGAGAGGTAAACAGGCGAAGCGCCGTGGTCGATCGGTGACGACTTTATCGTGGCATCCGTGAGATAGTCAAACAAGCGGAAGGAGATCTGTAACGGGGCCCGTCTTTTGTCGTCGGCTCGTTGCGCCACATATATACGTATATATCGTCGTGTGAACGCGTACTCTCCGACTGTTTGGTGAAACAGTTTGACGGGGTTACATAATTGCCGAGCAAACGTTGACTGTCTTCGACAACTCGGAGGACGTTAAAGGAGGGCAAACATTCGACGATAGTGCCGAGACGTTCCACCGAGTTATTGCTCCAAGATATTGGAGTACCGACCTCTTGTCGGTACTTTGGTCGAAGATCGATCGAGTCGATCGGAATGATTCATTGGCCGCGAAAGGACATCTCTTTCTGTCGTGTTGGACACGAGTGCAGGTTGCAAACGGTTTGACGGGATTTCAAAGTCGAGGGAACAGAATTTCGAGTCAGGTGAAACAACGAATAACGTCAACTGGACAACTGTGATCGACGAGTCTTTGCAAAATTCGTCAGTTTGAAAACACCTTTTACTTCCACTTTCCAAGAACCATCATCGAAAGAGTGATAAAACGTTCAAACAAAAAACCAGGATTCCTGCCTCCGCGTAGAACAAAAGCCGCACGCTCGCTCCCGGTGACTTTCCTCCGTCCGGCTGTGATGCACCGATCGGGTGATTAATCGCCGGCCGATGATTATGCGTTTAACACGTCGGCGAGAAGACACGTACTTGTCAAACGTAACGAACGTAACGAGAGCCGCGGATGATCGGGGAAGAGCAGATCGCGACGGAAAGCGATAGCTTGTGCAACTCGATCGTTGCCCTCAGCCGGCGAGGGTAAAAGGGCAGCATCTCGTTATGTAAAAGGGCGGTCCAAATACCGAGCAAATTGGCACGACTCCCACACTATGATCGGTTGTCTCGCGTGCAAAGAGGGCAAGCGGTCAGGCCGAGAGATCCGCTCGGAAACGAACCAGCCGCGTATTATAACGAGCTCTCCGCTACGTGCCCCACGCCGTGCGTGCGTCATTATATATTACGTTACGCTTACGCGTATGTAATTGCGAGCATCGTCCACGAAAGCCTTTGATTTATGTCTTCATACGAGAAGATGTTCGAGTGCGCGTGGGCAGCGTCGTCGACGTCCCTCTCTTTGTCTCTTTTCTCCTTCCCTTACGCTTTCGACCCTCTTCGCCTTCGTCGAGCTGGTTCACCTTCCTGTCGAACCGGAGGATACCTGTAGATAGCCGTTTCCACCTCGCGTTGATTATAATTACGATATAATTTAATGCAGTCACACCCCCGTTCCTATACGCCGCGTCGAGACAGGATCGTTCGAGGCTCTCGCGAGCAAGATACCTCGCCACAGGTTGCCATTGTTCTTTTCTTCTTCTTTCCCTTTGTTCCTTCGGTTTGTTCACCGGAGCTTTCAAGACCACCCACCGATTTTTAAATAGAATCATTTTCTTTGTTTCTCCCCTTTCGCAAACAACGTGTTTAAGTCTGCCCTGATGCGCGTCGGTTTTCAGGAACAGGATTGACAAAGATGAAGAGCAATTTTACTCCTTCCTCGGTTCGTATTCGTAGCTGCTTAAGTTGAAAAGTCCCTTCGTGAACACAATGAAACTTTACTTGCGTTTTAGCTACGATTTTTGTACTTTCTTTTGTCAATTACTTGTCCGAAAGAATGTGAAAAAAGAACTCCATTGGATTTCGTGACTCAGTAGCCGAAACAAATCTGACTGGTCATTTAATTAGGATATCCTGAGCTCGTCGCTCGTACGCTCCTGGGAACGCGAAGGCTTTCTGCTTTCCGAGAAAACCCCAAAGACTCGCCGCATCGGACGACAGTACGAAATTCTCGCCAATTCGCGAGCGATCGCGAACGAGCTTGGCGGAAATCCGCGGCGAGGCGAGGAATCTCGAGAAATTGGTGGAGGCTGCCGCGCGCGCGCGGATCGAGTGAGAATCGGTGGAAGCGGCCGGTCGCGCGCCTAATTAGAGAGTCGCCGTCAATTTTGCCGGCAACATTTTAAGCCGTTCGCATAGCGCACGCCCACGCGATCCAGCCGCAGGCGAAACGGGACCCCCCGCGGCCACCTCCCGTCCGCCTAATTACCGAACAAGCCTATCTTCAAGCGTGGACGTGGCCAGCGGGATCGTCGCCGGTCTACGGGGTGTCCCGAATTCCCACGTCAACCGATTCCTCTTGCCCTCCCTCGTACGCGTTTAGCGATAAACCGTCAATTTTCGACACGCTACATGCGCTGCGTTCCACTTATGCTCTCCGACTTATCCGGATTCAACGATGCTCTATTAATTCTCGAGCGATTGGAGCAGCGTCCAACATTAAACGAATTAACCGCTATCTCGGTGTTTTCTACCGGGTTTATCCCGGAGGCTCGAACTCGGGCTATCTGTAAAACGTCGAACACGGCTAAACAGGCGAGGGCAATTTCCATATTTTCCCGTGAAAGAACGAGCCACGGATAATTGAAGGCGCCATATTGGTCGGCTGGAGTCGTGAAGATACGTAACCCCATCGACCCGGGCTGTCGTCGGTTCGGAGGGACACCCTGTGAGCTGACCGGCGCGTAGGATAAGCCAGGCTTGTAACGTAAGGCTCGTACACGCGCGTATGGTACGGCGCGATCAGCTCCGGTCAGTCCCTGAGCACGGTCGCGTAATAACGTTACCGTGAAATAAGGCCGGCCGTGCATCCAGCTGCGAAGCTCGCATAAACTCGGCCGATTGGATCCTAAATCGGTGCGGGGTCGGTTGTCTCAAGCCCCGAGAGGGGAATGCCAACAACGCGCAACACACCCCCGTACGGGGTCGGGATCGGTTCCACGCGCTCTCGCGATGATCGCATCGCGCGTACCGCGTATTTATGCGGCACGCGTAAATTTCGTCGACACACGGCTTCCCGGAATTTCGCCGCGGCGCGCGGTGCACGCTTGTAAGCCGCGTTCGCTGCTGCCCCGAGTCAGGATGATGGAGAGGGAGCGAGATAGCGGTGGAATTAATTTGTTAATGCATCCGACCTGGTGTATCCGGCGCGTACCATTCGGCGCGCGTGTGTGTGTGTGTGTGCGTGCGTGCGTGCGTGTGTCGGTCCGATCGTTCTGTCGGCCGCTCCACGTGTGCGTTGCGACGTATGTACGCGCGGTTCACGTTCACGCGCGAGGGGAACGCGTGCACGTTAGTAAGTCACGCGCTACGCGGAGAACGCGCCGCTTGGATGCTGGATGGGACGCTTTGGATTTAGTGGACGGCCGATAGAGCCGTCTCAATTACGACATCGGGCTCCAATTTATGGCGGGAGATTTCGCGCTGGGCTGTACACGCGAGCCACGGAGGAACGCCATCCTCCTCGGCCAAGTTGTCGTTGCTTTCTAGGACGATAGAGGCTAGGTCGATAGAGTCGTCAAGGGGGAGAGCCGGTCGTTTCTTTCCTTCTCGCCTGTTCCTGTCCTCCCTTCTTCAATCGAAAGAACATTAACCACGTCACGTCGCAATTACTTAGAACCGCATCACCCGAAGCCGAAGTCGAATGTCGATTATTGCATGATCCTCCAGCGCCGAATACTCGCCCCTACGCGTGCCTTGTTAGTTGCGTGTTGCCTCGTAAAAGATTCTACACGGATATCACTGAGAGTTGAGCGGGATTAGGTCGAGAGACAAAGGGGAAGGAGAAGCAGGGAGAAGAAAAAAACGGAAGAAACGAGGTCGAGTCTGGGTCAGGAACCGGGTCGGACACAGACGGAATCGGTACGAAACGGGGTGGGGCAGGATCACAAGAGGCGGGCTGCCAAGAGTGAATGTACCTGTCGAAAGGAGATGCACTTCTCTCTGAGCGTGAAGTGACGTGCTCTTCACGATCCCTGAATTCCTCCGGCCGTCGATTCGGATCTCTCGGGAGGGCTGCCTCATGGAATTCTGGATCGAGGCTGTTTCAACGTTTCTACCATCGACGTTCTTTTGGTAACTTTCGCTTACACGCGAGCATTACATTATACGTCAATACGCATTGTTATATTCTCGTACATCCTCCAAGTGCAAAAATCCAATTTATCTTCCAAACATCCTCTCATTGCAAGATTCCAATTTATTAAGTAATTTGTGTTTTAACGTATAGTTTTAACGTATAGTTTAAAAAATACGACTATTTGAACAAATGATTTTTTCGTAAAACGGCGTATATCGTTAAATTACATGAAAGACAATAATTCCAATGTTAATTTAAATTAAAAACTGTATTCTCAATAATTTCCGAGATATTTCACGAAATATGCTTCACATCTCCAACTTTTCATCCGTTCGATATCCACCGATATTGCCGATTAAAAAAAGAAAACCACGCGTCAAATATCTTTTTGATGAAACTACATGTATGCCAAATTTCATTAAAATTAGCGACTCGCACCTCGGTGTGTTCTCTTGCATCTACATACACGTATATGTGTATGAGTAGTTGACGAACGTCGTCACTACACTCTCGTATCGGTAACACGAAATCGTATCGTGTATCAACGAGGATCAGTTGATCACTAATCGACAAACACAGTCGATATATGAGTTTCAATTCTTCTCAACGAATGTCATCAACGATTACGCAAAATATACGATACTCATCGTACGTCGTAGCAGTATGTGTGAGTCGTATCACTGTACGAATATATACGAGCACCTACGAGTGATACGCGAGCTTCGTAAAAGTTTCTCAAACGTTCCTCGCAATAACTTCTTCCGAAGCGAGAATGGACTTTGCGAGGCGAGTAAGAAGAGCACGAGAGAGTCGATGTACCGTGGATACGGGTGTGGAGCAGTGACACGGCTGGAAATTGAATCTATCAGGAACGGAAGAGAAATTCCCCGCCCCGTCAGCCGGGCCTCGTGTTACCTTTCAAGGGCTCTACTTCTCGTCTCGGCGCGCGGACAATGCGTTACGGGATACCAGAAGGTCCGGCACCGGCCGCTGAAGGGCCGAGAGCCGCTGACGGGCCATCAGATAAGCTCGTGTTTGCCTAACCTCTCACCTCCCACCGGGGTCCGGCACGCAGCGCCGCTCCAACAGGAACAGCGCTGGCCTCGAAGAAGTGGGTGCTGCTCGTCTCCGCCGCGACGTGACGGACAGGTTCACCGTGTCTTCCTTCCTCGTGATCGTTTAAAAGCTTTCGAGAACCCCGTTCTTCGCTCGTCTATTCCCCCCTTTTAGTACGTTGTTCCACTCTCTCTCGCTCTTCTCTCATCGAATCATGGTTCGCGTTAATAGCTTCGAGAAACCGTGCTCAATTCGATCGCAATTCAGGCTCGTGATATAATTAAACCCTACTCGTTGAGTGTTTACAGTTTTAGCTGTAAATTGCACGGAAAGTGTCAAAGCGGCAAGTCGCTCCTCTCCAGCAGACAATGTACAATCTTAACTGGTGGCTGATCGAGCAGTAACTCTCACGTAATTGAAAGAAGAAGAAAAAAGGAGAAGGAAACCAGAGGTTCGTTGATCAACGAACTCGTGGAATTGATTCGTTAGCAGTGGCAGGAAAAGAGGGAAGAAGCGAAGAACGGTGTCTCGCGGGGGAGGGGAAGATACTCGGGCACGATATATATTTATAGGGGAGAAGGTAACAGTGGAGACCGTGAAACGAAATCACCATTAGTGGGAGAACCGTATCTCGAGGTTCGACGTAATAAACCAATTCTCTCCCTGTTGAGTGTCGAGGAAGAAAGCGTGGCCCGGCCGAGAGCGTCTTCTAATTGGACCGCATTCCACCCGAGTTCCCCTCCGAGTGTGTGTATATGCTTTACCGGAATTTTCATTAGCGCAGGACTTTGTCGTGACGGAACAGCTACCACGGTGAGGTGTATCTAAGACCGCGACACCGGTGTACACGCGCGCGAACGTGCCTTACGCCGCGCAGGAATCCTATCGTCTCTCGGACCTCTTTAACGACTCGATCGGATCTCGATTCTACGAGCAAAGGTTCAACGAATCTTGACCCTTTTCCACGTACCAACTACGATACCAAACTACCGACGACCAAATTTCTCTGCCTTTACAGAGGGACGTATCTCGTCTTCTCTCCTTGGTCCGATCGATCTTCTTTTCCGATCCCACTGTTTCTTGCGAATTTATCTTTCGTCCCTCGGTCGAATCCTCCAATTTGACTGAGAAATCACTTCCGATCAAACGCGACGCGTACCTAACTCCGCGTAACGCACAGGCGTGTCGCTGAGGAATTGACAATCGTCGATCTAGATTTCGACTTCCTGGCGGGAATATACCGGTGCCGAGATGGGAGCAAGGCCGTGCACCCGAGGCGAGTGGAAAGATGCCAGGGAGATTTTAGCGGTAAGAGGCACGGCATAAAGAAGAGCATTATGTCCAGCGTATAATGCAGCCACGTAACGGCCGATCGGTCGATCGATGCCGATCGTTTGATCATGGTGGCGATGCCGATCGTCGCGCGGAGAGTCGAGGAGAGACCTTTTAAGAGCGCTCCAGCACGGGCTAATTGTGCGATATTGTGCACCGACAATGCCCTAATGAAGCATTGTCCATGCTCGACACCGATCGAGGTGTCGCCCGCCTCGTGTCTCTCCCTTTCTCTCTCTCTCTCTCTCTCTCTTTTCGTCGTTCTTTCTTTATTCCCACTTGCTGTCCGACATCGGACACGCGCGAAACACGAAAAGCGAACGCGTTCCACGGAACGGTGAGACAGATACAAAGGAGGCACCGGTGACGATCTGTTCGACCATCGTCGTCCTATCACGTGCCGGACGTGCCGCGATTCGTGTCGTGGCCGCGGATATTCCAAGTGGCCACGGTGAGACAACGAGCCTTTGTCGTTCACAAAAAAGTGCTGCGACGACGCCTGTGGCGAATTAGAGTCTGTCAGGCGACGTTTCCGTAAAAATTTCTCGCGCATCTCGTGAAAATAAATTCAACGAGTACCAGTTTTAAGGCATACAAAAATACCGAACAGCGATACTTTCCAATCAACGACAGAAAATGGAAATCTGTCGCGTGGCATGCGAAAATCGTAGGCGGCGAGGCAATGAGAAAATTACCGTCGTAGTAGCGCGAGCACGATTCGCATGAATTACATATGTGCGTAGATGGGAGGGAATGGAGCCGGCCCGTCTATTGTCCATGCAAATCTCGTTGGCTTTTCGCCGGCGAATCAAACGTGTTCGCCGTGTGTGCACGCTTCTCCGCCATCGGGAGTCTCTCCTCGGTAGTATTGAAATTGCTGGTTAGACGCGTAATCGAGTTATAACTTTTACCTCGATGGAATGATGAAGGTGGATACCGGCAGGGGGAACGTGGCGTGCTCGCGAGAGCGCGGCTAATGAAAACGAAACCTCTTCGGGAGAGGCGCTCCAGGAAAGAGGAACCCTCCTTCCTCCTCTCGGGGAAGGCGCCGCTCTGTCCGTGGCTACTGTGAGAAGCTATTCGGCCTGCAGATCCCTGCAATTTCGCCGACGCCATTTTCCACAAGCTCGCGCGCTCTCGCGCTTCCCTCCCTTTTCATACCAAATAGAAATCCTCCGCGATGGAAATTCTTTCCCGCTTGAAAAGAAAAAAAAAAAAAAAAAATTTCCATTTTACTGGCAAATTATCACCGTGATTTATACCATGTAGCGAGAAATAAGATACTCGGTTTTGTAGCGTCGAAGCGACGTCGGTGACGATTTCGTCGATTTTTACTCCTACCTTCCCGGAGACGGGAATTTCATAAAGGAAACGGTATAATTGATCTTAAATTAATATTAATACCATTCGAGTATTACTAAAAAAGGAAAAAAAGAAAGAAGAAAAAACGAAAAAAACAGCGAAAATCCGCTAATTGCGAAGCCAGCCTCCAAACCCCGTTAGCCAAACGATTTATCAAAGCTCGCAAAAAGCCGTGGAATTATCCCGCAGCAATCGAACAAGCCCCGGCCCATAGACGAGCGGAGATCTCGCGGTAACTTCGTCACGCACGGTCAGATAAAATCAGCCTCGAAAGCTGAGAGTTGCCCAGGCAGGAAAAAAAGTCCGTCGATTCCACGAAGAGAGGAAAGCGCGCGCCGATTGCCTGGCGTCTCTAACCCTGAGCTAAACCCGCCGCTAAAGCCACACCGGTATCGGCCGTGCAGGTACGCGCGCAACGAACAACGGCGCGTTTATCACGCGCGACTAATAGAAAATTATCTTTCTAATTTAAATCCCTGATGGCGAACGGGCCGACGCGAAACGGCCCCCTCGGTCTTCCTGGAGAGGAGGATGCTGCGGCCATGTTTGCGGGTGCGCGCACCGGCTCTCCCGGCTCTCCTGGCTCTCTCTCGGGCTCTCCTCGGCTCGCTCGCGAGCAACACAGGCCAGGCGTGCTGCATCGCGGCGGTGTGCACGGCCGGTTAACGGGCATAGATATATCCGGCTAGAAATAAAATCGGCGATAGTATCTTGGCTGAATGAACTCTCCCACGCCTATGCCTATTCGCGCTCATCCGGGCTGGTCGCGCGTGCGTGTGCTGGCCGTGCTCGCTCGCACGCGCGCGCACACGCGTTCACCGTGCGGCTTGGTGAGTACGAGAACGTGAGCACGAGGAGGAGGAGGAGGAGAAGAAAAGATAGAAGAAGAAGGAGGAGGAGAAGAAGAAGAAGAAAGAAGAAGAAGAAGAAGAAGAAAAGGAGGAGGAGGAGGCACCGTGAGTCGGTGCCTCGAACGATGCGGTGCTGCGTGCGTTCACGGGCACGAAGATCCAAGTTCCAGGGGTCCAGGGGTCCAGGGGTCCATCGGGGTTCGACCCTCCGACCCCGGCACGTATTCGCCACACCCGCACACCGATGCTTAGGGCTCGCGTTCAAATGCTTAGGTGGGGTCCCGCCAACTCTCTCTCTCTCTCTCTTCTTCCTCCGATTCTCCTGTCTTTCTTGCTTCATTTGTTCGTTCGGCTCTTTCTTCTACTCGTTCTAGCTCTTCTCTTCTTCGTTCTCTGCTCCTTCTCTTTCGTATCCCTTGGTGCTTTTCTCATTCCCTCCCCTTTTGGTATTCTTCGTGCTCTTTCTCCTTCTTTCCACTTGATCCTGCCTTCTGTCTCCGTTTCCTCTTCCTCTTCTCCTTCCCGTGGCTGTCCCGCGGCGGGCATATATGCACACCCGCGGAATTAATAGCCGGTCGCCGTGGAAAAATCGCGGTAATGTGATTACGACGCTGTCTTTCGCTCGTTCGTGCCCGGCCGACCCGCCTCGGCTCCGCGTACGTGGCCTTACCTATTCCTTCGGCTCGAAGAGGAGCTCGCTTCTTCCTGGATCCGACTTACCCACCCCTTCCACGCGTCATCCCTCCTCGTTCGTACCGTGTACGCGATATATTCATGTACCCTCCGTTGCCGGGACAATCACTTCCGGGGATCGGCGGCGGAAACGATCGACGTACGCTACTCGCGACTCTGATGGTCCAAACAATCGTGGGATCGCGTTGGGTGTGGTTAGGAGCAAGGCAATAAATGACGTGGAGATGGTTTCAAAGGTAATACTCTTTTTTTTTTCTTTTCTTTCTTTTTTTCAATAAAATTACTTTCGTTACGAGCCAACTGGATTATTGCTTCGGTAAAATTGAATGCGAAAAGTCGTGAAATTAAAAGGAGGAGAATACAGAGGATGCGAGAAGGAGGAATGGCTTTTGTTTTTAAGAAACGTCGCCCGGCGGGAGAGATACTCACATTTTGCGAAAACGTGACGTGGGTCACACGAGCGAGCGAATTTAAAACGGTCGTTAAACGATGGATTTTAAGCCGCTCGTTACTTACGTGCGCTCGTCCTAAAAGCGCCCTAAACCACCGGGGCCCGAGTAAATCTATAAATCCCGGCAAGTATAACGATCCACGATGCGGCTGCCGCTATAAAAGTCCCCCTTCCTTTAAGCGTCGTTCGTCGCCGATTCGCGTTGGCAGGCCAAGCGGCGAGCTTATGGTCTTGGCTCGTTACAACGCCGCGATGTCGCGCTGCAGTTTTATATAAATCTGGCCGGCGATCGTTTCGTCGATACTCTAGACCGCACGTAGAGCGATTCCGGAGAATTTGCGACAGCATAAATTTTACCTGGCAATCAGCCGCCTCGCGTCTCCGCGTCAGAGAGAGTAAGTAGCGAGAGGATCGAAGAGGTCAGAGAGAGGCGGGACCAGGAGACAAAACAGAATGACAGAACAGAGAGACGCAGGAAAGAATTAAATAAAAAAACTGCACGACTTGTGCGATTCGTTTCACTGAAAGGAAGCAACTGTCCCGATTAGGAAACGAAGACGACTTTTTTGCCATAAAATTTTATTGATACGCAAACATTTGAATCGACGCGAAACAAATTACAGGCGCGATTGGTCAGTAGCAAACAACGCCACTCCTACTCGAGGTCTACTCCACGCCCCCTCACGGATCACGTGACCCAAATCAACCAATCGCTAATTTTCGTTGCATCAGCGTTGCACGATTTTCTGGGTTACTCCCGCTAAAATCACTTTCGATGATAAACTAGATTTTCCTATCGTTTACGTACACGATCGTATTTTTCTTGAAACATTATATACGAGTATCCTACATTTTGAAGAGAGAATAAATTATGGCGTTTAACAAATTGCGTTTAAAAAACATACTCTGGCAAGCAGAGTTACGCAAATCCCGTAGAAAGCTGTTATTGAGGAAATTTGTAGTAACCGTGTACGAGGGTCGCACCGGGGGATTTTTCAGTGACACGCGATAGCTTAACGGCGGACCTTGTGGAATTTGTTGGCAGACAGGGAATTAGATACTATTTGCATAAATGGTAATAAGGCTTGGTGGTCTTAGAAGTTCGTATCCGTTCGTAATAGAAGCGCGGCATCTGGAAGGCGAGCTCATTTATTCCGTGAAAAAAAGACGGTGAAACGCGACGATCAGAAGCGGATAATAGGCGGGTTGCGGCGAGAGTTCCTTAAAAGGCAGTAAATTATCGACTTTAATGCCACCGCGGCCTGCTATCTTACACCTCTGACGCCCATATGGACGCGAAATCCCCACTGAGAGAATACCTCTTTGATCCTCGCGAGACTGGGGTCAAGTCCGCGCGCGATTTCTCCGACCCTCGTTACCGTGGAGCCTCTCGTCGTTTCGGATCCGCGAGACGAGAATTCGCGCGACTAAACCGCGTAGAATGAACAACCTGCGCATAGTTCGATGGACGAACGATGGACGAATACGACGATGAACATTGCGCATACGTACGTGTACTTTTCTCCTTTCCGTGATAGAAGAATATTACGAGGTAGATCCGGTGATATGTGAACGGACATTTCGTTACATTGTAGCTGGATGTGCATATGTATACGTGTAATATCACTTGATATTTCGTACAGTGGAGCTGTCCGTGTCTCGTCGGACGCTTAGCAACAGCAACGAGTTAATATCGTCTTGATGTTTCGTTCGAGTGGATATGGCCGTATCATGTCAGGGTAATAGTAATAGTACAACGAGTTAATACCGCTTGATGCTCCGTGAGATTAACCGTACCCTCTTTTTATTAACGTTGGGATACACGTTTCACTAATTTTCTTTTTTCTTTCTGGAGCTCGGAAGATAAGTACAAGGGGGGCACTAAAAATGTCCGCGTATTATCATCAGAAATTCATTCACCCAAACAGTTTTACTCTAGCTCTAATTACGCTAACGATTTGTTTCTCGTCAAAGATCTCGCGCAACCATTGCTCATTTAAAATTCTCCCTCCCCTCCGATCATTACGTCCAGTTTTATATATACCGATATTGGCGGACACGTCCCACGACACGGTCTCTTATTGGATCCATTGGCTTGGACTCCGTGTAAGTAATTCGACATCCTGTGGCGCCCCTTGTCCACCCCTTTCGCTGGAAGGGAGAAACGCGCGTAGAAAAAAAAGAAGAGAAAGAGAAAAAGAAAGGAGAAGAAACGCTTGAACGCACTGGTCAAAGAGAGGAGTGGGAAGTAAATCGCGCGCGTGCACACGCGGGGTTTAATAAAGTGCACTAACCGGCGCGTATTAAGAAGATTTAGGTGGCCGAGAGCAGCAGGCGCACTGGTATAAATAGCGGAATAATAGCGAGGTTATGGTCTCGTCTCCGTTGCCCTCCGCCTCCTTCGACGCCTGTTCCGTGGCCGTCCCTCTTCCACCAAGAGGGGTCCAAACGTATGGGGTGACGTCCGGGGCCCCTCCATGGGTGGGCCGGCGCGAACCACCGGCCTCGACGCGTAAAATATCATCGCAAACCGCAGCCCGATAAATTTCGCGATATTGCCCGAGTGAAACCGCTCACCGGTGAAAATAAGAATGCAAATGGCCGCGCGTACGTGCCCGTCCACCCCCTTGCTTCCCTCTCCGCCCGCCTTCGTACATTGCTCGTGTTACGTATTCTCGCGAAAACTTCCCTTCCCTCCCCTCCTGCCTTTCGTTCTCGTCGAACCGCCAGAAGTACTTAGGGATGAAATTATAACCGAATCTAACTTCAAACCTCAGAGTAGGAGACTTAGCGACTGAAATATTATTATTTCTTTCGGGAAGAATCTGAAGATTCGGACTATCGCGTGACTTGGTTGCTTCCTGCGAGCAACGGGAAAAGTTTCACGTAGTCGGTCACGGACGTAAACAGCTGAACCCATCAGTGAATCCACTGGAGGACTATCTGCGATCGTGACATCGCCGCGTCTTCTTCGGATTTGAGCACGGTTTGATCATGGAAGCAGAAGGTGTCTCAGATGGATCATTGGACGGATGCTGGTTCCTTCGATGGAAGGGAATTCTCCTTCGTGGGAATGGGTGGTAGGAAGTTTACTTTGTAGCTGGTTAGCGCCGACGAACCGAGTAATTGCAGGCCTGCGATAGTCGCCATGGGGAGACTTTGGTTACCGCGGGAACAGGCGTCCCACGTTCCCCCCACTGGGATTCTCCAGTCATTCGAATAGCAGAATTATCGAGTGAAACTTTCTGTCTCTTCTGCGATGATTAGACGAAAGTCCAGAGAATTGGTCAATGCGGCTCAAACAGTTGAGACTTGTACGCGTCGTGGAACTAGCGTGGCATTCTCCACGGTGTCCCGAGGTTAAACGCGAGATTAGTCAAAGACGATGAAACTCGTCGACGCAGGCGAAGGGACTGGAATTCACAGGGAAAAGTCAGTCGTTTATGTCGTATCGATACCAACGAATGCGATTGCCGGCTGTACACAACTCGACGTTTATCGCGATAGTGCCACAGAGTGTACTCATCGCGAGACCATAAAACCAGACCGTTCACGGGGTGAACACGTTTCGGCCACGTCAGGTCTGTCCGGCCGGAGACGTAATCTTATTAAACGGTTATTAGTTGCCAGCCGTGGCTTGTCAACATTTGGACGTCTGGCAGACACGGGAACACAGTCTCTTGCTTGCGCGAGACGTACGATCAATCTCGAAAGGCTAGCAGATGATAGTTCAAGCAAAAAGAATGAATTTCCGCGAGTGACATTTAGAACCTCAGTTCGGCGAGAATCTGCGATGAATTTTTTACTCTTCTCGTAAATTTACAATCGAATCGTAGTCGAGTCGTTTCTCCAATTTTTGTGCGACTCGGTCGATACCGTTGCTCGTCGATCGCTATCTGGACAGATAGACGCTCGACGTGTTACATTTATCGATATCGTTGCCGGACGACGTGGTTCGCTGGATGTTTCCATTCGGGCTGCCCGGCCGAATTCCTCCTCCTCTTGGACTCTTGCTCCCCGGCCAGCCGGTGCGTGTTGCGATCGAGATGACTGACGTACTGACGGGAAACATCGCGGCCCCCCGCTGTCGAATGTCGTCGAGCGGATCGCGCGAGTGACCGATGTGGGTGAATGTTTCTGGGCCGGGGCAAGGATGAAACAAGAGGGAACAAGAAACAAAGCGAAGAGGAGGCGCAGAGGCAGAAGGGCACCGTGGATACCTAGGATTGTTTCAACGGCGAGCGTCGCGAGATGAGGAGCAGATACGAGAACTGCGAATCTGCGTAGATCATTCGCGAAGATGCGAATATTAGTCGCACTCTGCTTGCAACAAGCCACGTAGTGCGTTTCATCGCGCAGATAATTTCAAAACGACTTAACGAAGCTTCGCCGAGTTCAACGAAAGATCTCACCGATCGATTCGGAGCTATCTCGGCCGGTTGTGAGTCTTACGGGTCGGCCGGAAGTGGTCTTTAAAGTGAAGAAGGCGAGGGTGAGCAGTCCGCTGGCTATCTGGACCAGAATCTCGATCGAATTGGCCACGGTGGTTCGCACGGTTTACGACGTGCGAAGAGAGAGAGAGAGAGAGAGAGAGAGAGGGGGAGAGGGAGGGAGGGAGAGTGTATGGTGTGTAAAGGACTAAAGCGGGTGGATAAGAGAAGGAAGAACGGGGGGAGGGAACGGGCGAGGGACAGAAAACGGCCGAGGTCCCGTGTATTCGAACGAGCACGGCCGACACCTTCTTGCTCTTGTTTGCCACCGACTGCGTGTAATTTCTTAGCAAAGGCGTTAATGAGGGGCTTGGCTCGGGACGGTAGATCACCGCGCGGACCTCGAGAGAGCCGCCGGGGCTGAAGTTTCTCTCCGTTCTCTCGCACACCCATTCTCTCCCCCTTCCCCTCCACCTCCCTCTTCCCCGATCCACACTATTTCGTTCTCTTCTCTTTTCTTCTCGCTTCCACTCGCCGTGCATCCTCGCCCGTTCTCTTTGCCCGTCTCGCTTCTTTTCGTCCCCTCGCGCGCGCGTTTTCCCTCTCCCTCCCTCGCAAATCGTCTCTTCTCTTTCCTTCTTCCTTCCTTTCTTTCCTCCTTTCTTTCTTTCTTTCTTTCTTTCTTTCTTTCTTTCTTTCGTTCGGTTGGCTGGCCGGGGTTTCTACGGAGGTGGTGTTCACGAGCTGCGCGCCTCGAGGTAGTGCTACCGTGTACCTGAATTCCGATCTACGCTCAGATACGGGACTGAAGCTCGCCAAGGAAGTATCTAGATGCCGGTGTATCCAGGATACTGCTCCGCGCCTTCGGCCCTCGAACCACGTTCCCAAAGAAACGACCGCTCGACTCCGCGACTCCCGCAGGGATCCCATAGGATCCCTCCGCCGGGTTGCTCGAGAAATCGCGTCCTCGCGCGAAAAGTCGCAAAGCCTCCGAATTCTCCGAGTTTCGACCTGAAACCGTGATTCTTGAAATTATTACGTATTTATAATTCTCAGCTTAGTCCGAATCCCACATCTCCCAGTCCAGAATTTAAAACGCGCGACGATTCAGTTTTTGATATTTGTCAAGTCTCGCGAGAGAAAGAGATATCACTCCACTTGCAGAAAGCAAGCTCGCTCGTGCAGTTTGCTAACGCAGTCGCGATGCCTGACCTTTCTCTGTTGACTTTATTTTTAATGTATTCCACCCATCGGCCTTATAAAATCTCGCCAGAGAATCCCCTGTCAACTCTCTTGTACCTCGTTAGGTTTAGGTAACTACGACCGCGTTGATTTATTAATAACCCGGTTTTCATTGGCGTTGTTTCGCGCTGTCGCGAGAAAAATGTCGAGCGGCTGGCTGACCTTTGACCCGCCTCGACCGTGGTGTGGGTGGCGCGACCAGTTTTTCGACCGAGCGTACGCCGGCATTCTGTGCGTTCGTTTTCGCGGTGTCCGGATCTCTCGACTCGGCTTTCGCTCGAGCCGCGGGTTTCCCCTGTTTTCTTCGCGCGTGAAAGAAGACAGTGGAATTCGGTCGTAAAGCAGCCATTCATCGCGATCGAGTGAATAAAAAACACGCACGAAGAGGAAGATGGCAACGCGTCTGTACGACGAAGCAAATGACAAGAGCGGACGAAATGTAATAAAGACATCGACGAACCCGCTTCTGGTTACGTCGAGATTGTTTCAGCTGGAAGATAAGATTCGACAGTACGTCGATCGTTTCGTAATCGAGCGCGAAGATGCGTAACACGGTGTGGGAGACGAACAAACGACTCTAGAGTGTCAGCTTGGAGGTTTGTCGAATCAGAAGCTTCTCCGAGTTTGAGAAGCTGTATCCGTGCATCGACGGTGAGACGTTGAAGTTGTCTCTAAAGCGATGACTGTAGGTAGGTTTCATTGAGACTAAATGCAGCTGAGCTACGTTTCAGGCGTTGAAAATTGACGCTTTTAATGCATTTGTTACTCGCCGAGTCTGTTTCACGGGCTTTCGTAATATCTTTCTCGAAGAGTTGCGAAATTTGGGAATTTTAGAGGCAATGCCTCGCAATACAATTCCAGTTAACCGACTGCTCGATGGTCTGACTCTTTCTGGCTGAATCTACTTCCCTGAACGCGGACTCTTACCGCGTGAACAGAAAATAACGCGTAGCGAGGAAAATTGGTGTTCCATTGTACGAGTGAAAGTGACGAATTTACTCGGCGATTTCTTTCTCCGCCGATTCGAAGCTGTCCGGAGGAAATTTAGAAGCGACATCGGCGCGACGCCGTAAAAGAAGGTGAAACTCGATCGTAAAGTCAAGGAGGAAATCGTCGGTCGTTAATTATGCAGGTCGTTTCTTTCGGAAATCTCCTTAATTGCGATTCTCTTTTGATTGATTGCAATGACGTTGCTGTTCGTGGAAGCGCGCACGCCGCGAAAAAGAAGAGAAGAAGGGAAAAAGTAACGTCGATCAAAGTCTTAGGACTTTTTCTACGTAACAGAAGAATGAAAATTTATTATATTTTATAAATTTCAAATTTAAATCATTAGTCTGTTGAAGTAACATTTAGTAAATAATTTATAAATTATAGTTCTCTTTTACAATTAAATTTAAATACTTTTGTAAATAGAAACCAATCTCACTCGCTGATTTGATTCGAATCGTGTAAGATTTTCACAGACTTAAATTATTAGACTTTCAAACGTTTAAAATTTATCTCAATCGACGCTGCGTAGAAAGTCAGAGCCTGCAGCTTTGAAACTTTAAAATTCTCGGTTGAAATCGCTTCTCGACGTAAGTGAATTACGGCCTTTCGTGATAGATTAAAAAAAAAAAAAAAAAAAAATACAAAATTGCGTGAAACAATCTTGGAAGCTCTTAATACGTTTGCAAGAATGCAAATTTCCAACAAACAACGCTGCTGACCGGAGTGTCAAGTGGAGGGAAGATAACAGGGGGCAACGGGGTTGATGACGAATCCCCGCGATTCTCACGCGCTCGGCGGCATCTCCGTATATAATACGCAGAAGAGCGGCGCCCTCGGTGCGTGCAAGCGCGGAGAGCACCGGAGTAAATCAATAGCGGTATGTAAATGCTGAAGTCACAATGGGCCGCGCGGAGGATTGAGGAATCGGCGGAGGCTGGCCACGGTAATTTTCCCACGTGTCCGTCCGCGGTTATCTGCTCGGGCTCGGGGCAGGGCGCGCGCGATCCGTCGCCGCCGCCGCCGCCGCCGCTGCACGCTCGGCAGCATCGTTTAACCGATGTCGCTCAACGACGCCGATGCGCGCGTTGCACACGTTACGTGCCCCGGGTCCGCGGTGCGCATAGTTGCAGGCCGGCGCGGCGCAGCTATGCGACCGGGGCACCTATTCGCCGAGGGAGCGCATCGCTGCTCGCAATCAACATACCTGAAAGCTGCGGAAAAAATCGCGCCCCGACCGGGGGCCCTTGATAGAATTCAATCGCGCGAGATTACGTTTCGTGTTTGTTTGCGCCTGCGTACCCCTGCGTTCGAGCAGATGTTTTATTACCTCGCGTCTATTAACCCTTTCCGCTGCGAGAGCCGTGCGCATTGCTGCGCTCGAAAGGCACAAACTGTCAGGAATGGCGGATTTTCAATTGGTCTCGTTCCCCTCAACTTCAGAAATCTAACCGTTTTGGTACATTTCGTTTCAGCAGGTTCTGGTGTCCTGTGTTTCGTCGGGACTAACAGAGATAAGACAACGAGTTGCGTCGTCGTGGCTGTTGGCGATTTCGAAACTCGAAACTAAAGTCCAAAATTCAATTTAAACGTTTTGATTTGCTAATTGGATCAGGCTTTTGGACGAGGAAGCGGTGATTGCAATGAAATTAAATGACTATATTCTCGTCTTTCTCTTAAATCTACAAGCGTTTAAGAAAGCAATCGATGAGCGGATCATCGGCTGATACGATACGAAACCATCCACGTAGGGCGAACGTATCCCAGGTGGTTGAAAAATAATTGATGAAACAAGTCCCATTAAAAGATCAAAGGAGTCGCATTTTCCTCCGGAACGATCTCGCGGCTCTCGAGGAGCAAAGAGTCGATCACGGTCGGTAAACGAAACGGAGAGGTGAAACGTCGTCCCATAAATGTCTCTGGACGTTCTGTTAGACGCCGGTACATTGAAAATCGTTCCGGGGAAAGCGAGCGTTTAAAGAATCGCTTCGTTGTTTAAAAAGAAAGTCCGAACGGTCGGGTTAGGAGGGTCTGCCGGCTCGGCGAGGTCTCGATTTCTTCTCGGAGTGTGTCTCCCCCTCGCTACGTATTTCCTGCATCCGCGCGGCGATTCGCAGCGACGGACAAAATTTACGCCGCGGCCGTGCAAGAAGCGCGCCGCTCATAAAGCGCATGGCATAAATCAGGGGAGCCTGCCACCTC
>KQ435727.1:4119804-4136670 GCA_001276565.1 Melipona quadrifasciata | reverse complement strand
CCATCCGCGATTCGATTCTCTGCCGCGGCAGGTCGTCGGCGACTTCAAGTTCGAACGGGTCGAGAAGCTCCACGGTAATTACCGCGGGACGCTTACCGATCCAACGTGGACGCCGGTGGTTTATAAATTACGCTGTTCCGCTGCTCGTGACCGAGTTGTTGATCTTGTCATCCGCGGCGCGTTGCTGCGATCGACGCTGTACCGCTAATTAAAAAAGCACATTCGCGCGTCTTCCCGAGAAGGAACGTGTCGAGGATTCAGACAGAACGAACCGTTCAGCTTTATCTATTTCTGGTGTCGTGTATTTCAGAATTGCGGAATTCGTTTCGCGTTTGTCAATGATTGTCTGTTAATTGTTCGATGTCTGGAATTCTGAGGCTACTTTGTGAAGACTGACGCAACGTTCGACGAAGCGAAACAAAAATGAACAACGATGAAATTTCCGGACAAATAAAATTGGAAATGTCCATCAGAAATTCCTAAATCCCGAGATCGAGCTGCGCCCGTGCGCGTCAATTTTCTTTAAACGTTCTCCGAGCAACCGGCCAGAGGTTTCAGCCAGACCCGCATACTTCGGCGCGATTTATCGACACTCGAAATAGTGTAGCGTACGTGGTCGCTGGCCGACGAGGACAGCGATACACACGCCGAGCCTTCGAAGGACAGCCACGGGACCTATAGGCGAATTACAAGCCGGTACTTTGTCAGGGAGACACGTGACCAGCGGCAAATGAAGCGAGTTACGCGAGACCAAGTCGCGTCGTTCCGTGAAAACGCCGTCTTAGTTCCGCGAGCCGCTTGCCACGCGTTAGAGATCTCTCGTTCGTTCGTAATTTTACCTCGTCGCAGTAACTATCGGAGCACGCTCGCAACTTCCTCTTCTTTTCCTGCTACTTATCACGATGCGTTCATTAGCCGAACGTGTACGAGCCAACTAATGGTTCTGTTACTTCCCGCACGAGATAAAAATCCAGTTTCAGCTAAATCTCGCGGAAGACACTGCTGGTTGATCACTTCCGATAAAATAACGGATTAGATATATCACGTACCGAACATGTTCGTACCTTCTGATTGCAGCCAGAAAATACACTGTAGACGTTGATTCAAACGATCGACGAACCTTAAAGTTTCAACGAGGTTTAAAGAAATGTTGTATCAGCAAATTTACGAAAACTTGGCAAAAGATAAGTTTGAGAACAAATCGTCCGAAAAAATTAACATTAATGAAGTCGAACTTGCCAGTATTTCAAGCGACGGAGGATAATGAGTTTGTGTTTTGAATTAAAAAGAACAGGTTGATTGTATTGAATTACAGTAATGACAGCGACACTGAATAAAATTTACTTTTTGTTTTCGCGTAATGGAGGAATTTCAAACAAATACTCGTTCGTTTCGTTTCTTCCGTCAACGTCCTCGCTCCTGTAAGAAAACAATTTTAAATTTTAAACTTTGTTCATTCTCCGTTCAGATTGAAATTCTCCCGAGAATCGAGCGCAAAGATTGTTGAAACGGAACGCGAACTTCCGGAAAAAGAGAAACAGAGAGTCGGTCGGCAAAGTCGCGGCGACAGGTAAAAGCGGAATCGAGAGTTAGGTCGCGGCCTAAAGACGACACGTCGCGGAGCGTGGATTTCGTGCCCGTCTAACTAACGAACACAATCCATGCGTGGCGGGGTAAAGGGAGAGAGAGAGAAAGAGAGAGAGAGAGATCCCCACCTGAGAGAGATCTCGAAGAGTATCGCCTAAACCCGCGAACCGACGCCTCGCGACAATGTTACACCCGACGCTTTCACCAGTCGAACTATCGCCAGCGGCTGTCGCGCAATTTCTGCTCGAACCAGCTAGCTGTTCGGTTGAAGTCGACCGAGGTGACGCAAAGACTAGGGAAATCGATGGAGGTGTCGATTCGAAATTGGAACAGCTGGCTGTAATTTGGAATCGACGCGCGCCGTTTGAAGGATGGATGGTACGGATGCAGGAAATCTGATAAAGGTTTATATTATAGTATCGGGTTGTCCGGAAAGTTTGTGCCGATTTTGAAGGAAAATCGAAACGCAGAAGATTTCAATTTTAGTATACATTTATTAAATATTAAATTTGATTTATATTAAATCGGCACGGACTTTCCGGACAACTCAATACATTAGAGATATTTATCGCATACTGGCTTTGTACACTGGAGCTTGAGGACAAAATATAGTAGAATTAGCCACGATGAGGGGACTGGTCCCTCACAAAATTTGGTCAACCGATCAGTCAGTTTACGAGTTGATTCTTGATAAAAATATAATATTTCTCATTCGTCGTGTCGTTGAACAAATTCTCGTTTCGCGAAAATCTCCAAAAATCCACAAAGTCTGTCTCCAACTTCCAAACCGTTGGCTCTCCCCCTCGGGGAGAAGTTTACCTCACGAGAAATAACCAGCGCGTTATTAGCGCTTGCGAAAAGGAGGTTGCGGAATGGCGGAGGATGAAGCAGGAAGCGGGCACCGGGTAGATTGGTTTTATCGGCGCGGGACTATCTTTCGAATCCCAGGCGAGATATTGAGATACGGTCTCGGCGTGACTGCGTGGATACGTGGTAGCCCGGCATTTTCGCGCGGCGAGGAAGAAGGGTTGAGGGGCAGAAGGCAGACAGCCTCCTCGGTCCACGAGTTGACCATCGCGCGCGATATAGAAGGTGCACCGATTGAGGGAGAGGCGGGGTAGAGGCGGCTGGTGACCCACGGTAGACTTTCACCCGCACTCGCCGCGACCTCACGCATACGAACCGGGATTCTGCCGGCACAGTCGACCGTCTCACGGACAACGACGACATCGACGACGACGACGACGACGACGACGACGACGACGACGATGCCACGAGCGCAACACGACTCTTGGACTAGCCTCTCGAGAGAGCCACGAGGAGAGGCAGGAGAGCAGTCGCGCGAAAGAGAAACACTTGGCGGACGAAGGGGGGAAAAAATGAAGAGGAGAGGCAGCAGCCACGCTGCTGCGGCCGTAGACAACGCCGAGAGAACGCACCGCAGGGAGGGACAAGGAGGCTTTTCAGCTGGAGGTGGAAGCGGAATGGTGAAGAAGGAGGATAAACCGGCACCTGTACCCTCATAACATATAGCCGTGCCCCTCTACCCGGGACTCCAAGCGGACTCGTCTCTCCGGCTCGTACGTACGCATCCGCGGGTGTTGGACCGTGCGTTCGCCGTTTGTTTGACGGCGAGAAGGCGCAGGGTCCGTCGCGCGACACCGGCTGCTGCTCCTCTTCTCTCTCTCTCTCTCTCTCTCTCTCTCTCTCTCTCCATCTATCGTTGCCCTCCGTTGTCCCGGACACCGTCTACGCCAGTGGAAGCCATCCGTCAGGGATTCGAGATCTCGCGCGAGGATATACGGCCCTGCGGTGGATGGCTTGGCAAAGAGAACGTTCTCGCTGCGTCTCGCTATTTGTCTTCCTTCCCGTTGATATCCGATACGCCGGCTACCTTCTTCGTCTTCGAGCCTCGCAGCTCTCGTGCTCTATCGGCCCCGGCGGCTCTACCATCGAATAACCGACGGGGGATGCTCCACGGACGGACACGGTCCCAACGATTCCGCGTTTCCTTCTTCTCGGATATCGATCGCTGGGCTTATAACGCACCGTTTAGTCTCGAGTTGGCCGAGTCGAAGTCGAAGGGATACCGGTGGTCTTGACGGATCAATAGGGTCTTCGATGGCTGCGATTTTCTGAAAAATAGCAACGTCTCTCGCAACGATGTCAACGTCGTTTAATCTCCGTTTAATCTCTCTTCTTTCTCGAAAAGAAACGACGAGTGCATCCTTCGTAATTGTGCCGGAACAATTGCCGGAATCGGAGGGGATTTATCGACTTGCGTTCGTTTACGGCCACTCGACTCGACGCGCCTCGACTCGGGTGGATGCAAAATGCAAAGCCGAGGGAAAATTCGCGGAGAAACCATGGGAAAAGGTGACTCGTGTGGGACGAAACTACGGCCCTGGGAAGCACGTACGCGACGCCGTGGCATAGAAGTGTTCGTCTATATACAAAGCGTAGGCGGCGCTCCTAGCAGGTGCTCATTAGATTACAGGGACGATGTTCGAGATGTTAGCCACCTTTTACTCACTGCTCGAGAGGCCTCCACGCAAGATTGGGATCTCCGTGGTGTTCTCTCCTCGACGTCGTTCGGGACCACCGTCCCCTCTTCTTCCCTTTCTTCGTACGAAACACACCGTGCGCCGTTCTCCCTTTCCTTCCTCTTCGTTCCTCTCCTCTTCTCGAAATCCTCCCAACTCTGAATCCAGTTCAGATCAAAGTCTATATTTCAACGTTCTCGTCCTCTCGAACATTACGAAACAATCGCCACGTGCGACACAGTCGCCGTTTGGAGGGTGAAGCGAATTTCTGCTTCAACTTTGAACTTTGAATCTGCATGGAAACGACAGTACAGTAGACAAAATTAATAATTTTGCTCCGATTCGTTTCGACGACGAAGGAATAAAATAAATACGCTGATAAGTAACACGACGCGTTGCGTTACGCAAAGATGTTGTACAAACGCAAGGATCCCTGTTATCGCTGTCGGCCTCCTATAAATTTTAACCCGCATCTTTCCCGTTAAAATATGTCCCCGTGTGACGATCTTCCTCTCCACGGAACTACCGCGTTGATCCACATAGAGTAAGAGAGTAAAGAAATTCCTTCGGGATCGGTATCGAGGGTAGGAACTCGAGGACGCCGGTAGTGCGTTTATCGCAGCAGGAAGTCGCCATACAAATGATAATCTAACTCTTGCATCGCTACAGGTCGTTTCATTAATATCGTCGTCAACAATTTTTGTGCAACGCCGTTGAACGTGACTCAAGCACGGGCCTGAGACTTTTCGTCAGCAAATATGAAATTCGCTTTTTCTCTCTATTTTCGTGAACAAGCATGATAGCATTTTATAGCAGACAATGTAAATCGGGGTTCGGAGCTAAAATTAACTCGATTTGTGCGAGTTGGAAATGTTGAGATCGATCCTGTGTCTTAATTGTGTGGAAATTTAGATCTAAACGATGCCAGAAATAATTTTTAAAAACGATTGTAATGTAGGATAGATCTATATGTGTACGAGCCATCCACTTCTCTCTCCACTTGTCATCGCGTTACGTTCTGTGTTGCACTTTGTACAGCCGATAATTCTCAACGTTCTCACGGTGTTCAAATATGAACAAAACGCTATGAAGTTCGTCGCGAAATCGGTGAAACGTCCTGTAGCGTGCGCGCGCGCTGCCGTGAATTCGCGCGGGTGAGCCGACGATCAGGGCGCCAGGTCCAGCGACTTGAATTTGTCGCTCCATATCTCGTCCCAGAATTTATGAAAGCTGGCCTCGCCATAATTTACGCGGTCAGAGCTGCGAGCAGTAAATAACACCGGACAAAGCGACGCTGGAAGGTGCAGGAGGCACCGGTCTACGCCGGTCGCCCCTGCGGAATTCAGGACCCTGTCCCTCCGGCAGAATCGGTAACGCACCTTTGCCTCGCGCAATCCTTTCCCCTTGCGTGTTCTCCTCTCCATGGGAAATGGACGAAGGAATTTTTCTGATTATCGATAAATATTACGTTCGGCGATGTTTGGCTTGGGTTTAGGAATTTGGGAATTCTCACTGTCTTTGGACATCCGATTCCTGTCTTACCCTGTTGGATTCCTGTATTCACTCCGGAGTGGAAACGAAATAATCGTAAGTTTTTATTACAGTATAACGTAAATTTTGTGACATAACAAACGTTTCGTTTCGATTCCATTATTCGTTCGAACTTTCCTCCCATTGGGATATTCACTCGTGCAAACAAGGACGAAGATGGTAGCGAATCAGCGATACCAACTCCGAGCAGTCTCGTAACCCAGTAAAAAGGAAAACCACCCACGGAAGATGTCGTACTGGGTCGAGATACACCGATTAACCGATCACGTGCAATCGATCAGCGCAACATTGCGGCCGAGATCGGCCGGAATCGTGATCGAAATCGGCGGTGCGACCGATCCTAACCCAATGATCCCGTTCGATTTCGAAACGGAACCGGGTCGCGCGGAGGCCTTTAAGAAATTTCGTTTCGTTGGCAAAACTGGCTGCTGTTGCTGCCGCTGCGACTCGCTTCCGCGAGAAGGTGGCGGGCACCGCCATATGGCCACGTCGCGCTCGCTGCACGAGCACTCGAATCGCCGAACAGAATCTAATTACCGCCTAATTAGGACGATCGTGTATCGTCGGAGCGATTGCATCGAACAACGAGTTAAGGAGCGGTGCACGGACCCGGCCGATAGGCCATATTTCCTCCGCGCGGACGACTTTCGGTACACGGTGAAAATGATTAGCGACAAAGCGGCGCAACTCGATCGTTAATTACCGCGACACACACCGCTCGCCGGTGATACCGTTCCATCGGATTTTTCTTGCGCTCTCGTTCTTGCCTCTCTCGTTCGCACGAGAGAGGTTGACTGGTCCTCGACTCGCTTCCTGAACTCGTGGAGCGTCGCTCTGTGAAACGTAGAAAGAAAAAGAGCAAGAGAGACGGAGGAAGGGGGGGAAAAAAAAAGGATCGCGGGATCGATCCACAGACCCGTTACTTAATCCCATTAACATAATCGGACGGGTCGATCTAGCGCGTCCTCGCGAATGAAGCCTGAATTTAGCGTCTGTCGGCTCGTGTAATGTGTTTCCCTCCCCGACAATCGGCCAGGCGAGATAAAGCTGTTGTACGTGTTCGCAAATAGTCGCGGTTTGCTTGTGCCGCGTTTCAGAGAGTGGTTCTGGGTGTACATCTTCCTGGAATCGTGGCTAGAAGAGACGGATCTTGTGCGCGAGAGAGGAGACGGGAAGGGGCACGGAGATGCAGGAGGAAGATCCAGTAACTGGCGGCCAGCCAGGCTTAATGACGATGTTAATTAATATATTTGAAGCGTCGGCGACGCGGCCGAGACGGCACGAAACCGCTCGCTCGCGTCGATTAGCATAAGCAAACCGAGCGAGCCGAGCGCGCTCGGTACGCTGCTCGAAGTGTTAATTCCTCGCTAGGTCGCCGCGTGGTCAGGTGATCCCGTGGAGGAGGGTACGAAGGGGACGGGGGACAGAGGCCAGGGCACAGACGACGGAGGAACTTTGTTGTGAAATTTTTAAATTCCGCAATCGTACCTTTTCAACCGGTTCTTTGTTCGTAACGAGAAATTAGAGTATTGGCAAGAGCGTGAGAGATGGAGAAATGTGATTTCACGGAGGAGAAATGTGATTTATTGATGTGCCAAAGACACGCGTGACCGTTCGGAGAAGAGTTGCAAAAAACTCAAACGTCGGTCAGAGAATTCCGTGAATCAAACACCGCACGAGGAATCAAAGTGCTTCGACGAAACTAGAAAACTCGCGATCGTAGAAAACAGGTCGCCGCAGAGAGGAGCGGAAGACCTCTTCCAACAAAAGGCGCTGGAAAAAGAAAGAGAAGGAAAAAGAGGAATCCTCTCGGTAAGACGAGTTAAAAGAAAGAAAAACCAAGGAAAAGACGGTGTCTCGTGTGACGGTGAAGCGCGAAACGACGCGTGTGTCCAGCGCGGCGTAGTTCCTCTTAATGCGAGTCGAGTGCTCGGCAAACAAAGTCGCATTAGTGCGCACCCGATCCATTAATGAAATCAAAACGAAACTCCGGACGAAGAAAAGAAAGAAAGAGAGAGAGGGAGAGGAGAGACGAGTCGCGTTCCTTTCGCCGGATTGCGTCATTAGAGCTGGCCAAGTCAGTCGGATTAATCGTGGGATCAGGGTACGCACGCCCGCCGGTTATGTCACACCATTATTTCATCCGTTTACATCTTCTTCGCGCGACGTCCGCGTATTTCGTCAGAGATTGGCCCGACGCGCGCGTGCACGCGCATCATTAATGCGCGTAATAACAGCCACGAGCGACAACCGAGACGGATATCGCGGATATGAATTATACGAGAGGGGATGGATATCGCCTGGTTCGTTAGAAGCAAATTGCTGCCCGCGCAGAGTGTTTGGTCGGCTGGTTACTCGCGAGTATTTGCCAGTTTGTACGAAATGAATTTCCGCCGCGACTTTTTGCCCCGGCAACGAGTAATTGCCGGAGTGAAGGATATATGGGAGCAGGGACGTTCGAAAGATGGCACTCGGATACCCGAGTACCGTTCGTTTGAGAAAAGATCGTTCGAACAGGAGCAAATTTTTGTGGGACGTTGATTGTTTCTTCGTTGATTGCGAAGCTGGAAAATACTGATTATTCATACATTTACTTATAACATAAATATGTATAAAATATTGATGATTACTTGAAATTCACAATTTAAATTGTAATTTAGTCGTCATAGAACTGATTTGAACAGGAGCAAATTACACAATTATTCGAAATTGATCCAAAATCCAAAGTTGGAGTTTGGTTATCGTACCACGATCGATCGTGAGAGACCGCAAAAGTAAAACGTAGTCCACTATTAATTTTTAACAGTAGAGCTTCTTTTCCATCAAGAAACGTTTTCCCAGTCTCCGTACAAATCATTGAATAACATTGAACAAAAAAAAAAAGAAAAAAAGAAAGCCTAATAATTCTCGTTTCAGTGTCGTACTTAATTCTCGATAAATCCAAGCATCGCCGACCTACGAGTTCCCATCATTTCCGCCGGGATCGCTCAATCAACTGACTCTCTCAGGCACTTGTCATTCAATCTTAATTTCGCCAGAAACCGGCAAACGCCGATCTTGCCCATGATCGGGCAAAAACCGATTAATACACACGGTAGTGCGTCGGCCAATCTTCCCGAGCTGCGAGATACGTACTCTGCCGCTAATGCCGATTAGACGGCCATAATTTAGCCGTCGCGTAGGGACTGCCGTTAAGATTATTTTCCATATTTACGGTATTCCTCTATTACTCGAACGATAAAAGCGCAGAAGGAGGAAGATCGGCCACGCGTGCTTGGGGACTCGATTGTTCGCAGACTCGGTTTTCGCGGACAAACGAGTCTTCCTCGGTCACGATAATTCATTTATTGGAATCGAATCGAAGAATTTCCCAGCTTCTTTACGAATTCTTCGACGTTGAATTTGTCGCGTTTGCCCGATAATTAAAAAATCGCCCCCCAAAAAAAGTCTTTCTCTCGAATTTATAGTCTTCCGATTCCATAAAACAGCAAACAGAGAGAGAGGGAGAGAGAAACTCGTAAGATTTCGTAATCGATGTCTCGCGCTCTTCCTCCTGTTCCGATGTTCAATTCAAATATCGTTGCCATAAATCGGCCAAACTGTCGCGATATTTATAAACTGCAGTGCATGCGCCGCGGAGGATCGGTGAGCCTGGGACTGCTCGCAAATCGTCGGACGACGCGACGAGAAGCGGCAAGCGCGAACCGATACATATACGGACGCGCGAGGGACCGAGTGAATAATACCAGCCGCCCGATTTGTACGCTATTAGCGCCGAGAGTGGATCGCCGGCCGATCGCTACGGCGTAATTCTCGATCGTACGACCGTTACTCCGCGAAAATCGGTCGTAAAAAGCCGCTGGCGAGTCGCGGGCGAGCGACGCTACCCGCTCGTCCTCCTTTTATTGCTTCCATACCTCTCTGGCAGCCTATACCAACAGCGACAACGGCGACCTATCCTCTCCATCGGCCTCGCCAGTTATGTACGCGTAAATTCTCTTATCTCTCGCGAGGATACAACCTGCTCTGCCCACTTCGTTTTTCCACTCTGTCGATATCTGACTTTGCTCCGTTTCACGCAGTTTCCACGATTGCGGATAAAGCGAAATTCCAGGTTTAGGTTAGGTTTAGGTTAGGTTTAACGAAAGGTACGCCGGCTGTGTTCTTTTGCCACTGCTGCACTGGTGGAATATATCAAAAAATTAATAACAGTTAAAATTAAAATTAAAATATGTCGAAAAGAATTAATAATAATCACCGTGCTTCCAGAGTTTAAGAGTTCAATTTCCTCGAAACTTGCCAGTCTAACGTCCAATTATTTGGAAAATCGGCAGAACGAATTTTCATCTCAGCTCCGGTGAGATGTTATTAGAAAATGCTTTCGCGGGATCCGCTAATGCACGGATCTACTGGCATTAGAGGAAAGTGAGAAAGTATGTAAACGCGTTTGCAAACTCCAATTTCATAATTAGATAAAGCAGACGTAATTGGTCCCTTAGCCAGCGATTTTTCCGAGGCCACGCGTGTTAGCGGTTCGGGTATTTATCACCTTGAGCTGGCATCTAACGCCAGACGTTGAAATATTATACATAATTTGTATTTAAGCCCCGGTTAAAACGCAAATACACGCGGGATTCGTTCGTTCTACGCTCCACGGGTCTTTAATCTACGCATCCAGAGTGACTGACAATGAATATTAGGATGATACGGACGATCCTTCGGATAATTAGGACCATAACCTCGATTACAATCGAGGTTGTAATAAGACAGCACTGACACACGCGCGGTACGCGCGTACTTGACGGATTGTCCGAGGCATACTCGACTCAGCCTTCCAGCGGTCATTTATTAATAACGTGCACCGATATTAGCGGTTATTAATAAAAAAAATAACAGAGAAAACTGATGGAAAATTTTACACTGCGGAATGATTCAATTTCCAATCTGTTCAATTTCGTTTCGAGCATCTCCTAATAGCGTCCTTTCCGCGGTAATGGATCTCGGCCATACGAGGATAAAGTCGGAAAATATTTCGCTGATATTACAAAGTGTAACTTCGTAGTTTCTACGACTATCAAACGACACTTTTCTCCAACCAACTCACTCGACGACGAGTAAAACGTTGGATCGCCACGCGGTTAGTCCATCGCGGAGAAAGGGATTCCTCGGGAAAAGGGAACAGTTGTTGCCCAGGTGAATTCCCGCGAATTAGCTGTGTGCGCGAAGCCTCTCTTTCTCTCTCTCTCTCTCTCTCTCTCTCTCTCTCTCTTTCTCTGCGAGCCATTTGAAATTTTATCGTGATGCGACGTGTACATTTAATTATTGTAATCCAGCGATCGTAGGTTGCTTGCAGGCACCGGCGATCGTCCGCATATACGGTAACCCCCTTTATTGCTCCATTCTTTGAAACGCGCCAAGCTACCTACCGACAACGACGACGACGACGACGACGACGACGACGGCGACGACGGCGACCTATTCCTATCGGACGCGAGTTATGTGCGCGCAAATATCGTTATCTCCTTATTTCTTCGGAGCTCTTTCTCTGGTTTCTCCCGTTGCGATCCCCGTGCGCGCGGCGTTTCTGTCTCTTTCCGTGCCGCGTTTGCGCGCCCGTTTTCCTGCGCTGGGTAGACTCTCTCGCGCGGGGTCGCCGATAAAGAATCTCCGGGGACGTTGTAATGTCAGCGGACATTAGAACGAGAATATCGTAACGAGGATGGTGGTCGTTGCCGATCGGCCGCCAGAACCGGTGGAGAAAATCTTAAATGTTAGGCGGCGAGTAAACGCTGCGACTCGAATACGGCAATGGGCAGATATGCGGTGACAGATATTCGCCGATAGACCGGCACGCCAAACAGCAAGATCGATGTTAACGAGGATCTCTGCGCGAGTCTGGAATGAGCTCTGCCTCAATTAAATCGGGGGAGAGTTATTGTTGCGCGCTGGCCTCTCCGCGAGCCTGCTAACGATGGGAGCTTCTTTCTACTTTCTACGTAAACGCAGGGACTTCTTAGAAGCCAGTTGTTGGAGTCAGTTTTTCAAAAGGCTCGTTAAATCTTGCTGCGATCGGCTGCGGTTTCAGCTGTTTGATGCTTGGCGTTGGAGAAGAGTTGCGAAATTCTCGGTGATGAAGGTTTTTCTAAAGCCTAACCTAAACCTTGGCGATGAAAAAAGAAAACGCTCCTCTAGCTTGATACATCGGAATAAGTTAAAAATAGGCGAGGCTGAAACTTGAAGCAACGTCTCGCGGTAGAAATATAAAACGTCACGAGTGTTGTACTCTCATTCAAAGAAAGAAATTCCTCAACGGTAGAAAACCGTTATTGTTCATTCTTCATTCGAGTGAAAAAAAAGAAAAAAAGAAATGAAACTGAAAGATGAGAAGCAATGTCTCACTGTCGAATTAGAAAGTGTCACGAGTGTTACATTTTCTTCGAAAGAAAAAGGGAAAAAAAAGAAATTCCTCGACAATAGCGAAACGATATAAATATCTCAACGAGCAGCAAAAAGAAAAAGAATGAAGAAGAAAGGTACGGGGGTAAAAAGGAGATGGTGGCTGGAGGCTTGAAGTAATGTTCCGCGATAAAATTATAATCGAAAGTAAAATACCACTAGCGCGAGGGCGATTCACGATGATCGAATAGGTTCCGTGTCGGTGAGCAGGAACTTGAAAATCGATGCATGCCGGTGTACTTTCGAAGACTCGCGGGGCTGCACGTAACTATCCGAGCGCAAGGTGCACGGTATTCTCAACAGTTTCCACCGTGTGCCATACATAATGGAGGTTAGCCGCAGGATGGTAAATCACGAGACGCCATGCGGGCGTAGTTATATCGTGCGTGCGTGATGGAAGATTAGTACGGCATTGTGCGAGCACCGTGCGGGGCGCGCGATGATTTATCGCTTACGAAAACCAGCACGCGCGGTGACTTTGCCCGCCGAGATTACCGAAATGGATCTTCGATCACGATCCTCTGCTCCTTTCTTATTATTTTCGCTGTTTGCAATTTTTATCTTTCTAGAATCTTTTGAACGCTTTGCTGTTGAAATCATTCTTGGATCATCACATAAAATCATTTTTTTTTTTTGAAGAACTTTCCGTTCGTAAAGATTTGACGGGGAAGATCAGACTGATAATTTAGGAACATTGATAAAAATCCTCTACCTCTTTCCATTTTCAATTGCAATTTTTATTTTTCTATTAGAATCTTTGAAGTATCTTGCGAAGTTCACTTTTTGAAGAATTCTCTGTCACTCTCGGTATGAAGATTGCGATTTGACGTAATGGGAAAATGGAAGAGCAGATTAGCGATTCAGGGACTTTTTCTGCGCGCGAACTGATCGACAAATTTCGGGATAACACTCAGAGACACCCGTCTGCGCGGTTAATCTTCCGTTGCAGCAAGGTGGCAAGTCGTCCGACTGAAAAATCCACCGGCCAGTCGAGAGCGATTTGAAAGACAGAATATTCGCGATCGCGGGGAGATTAAGACGTTTCCAAAGAATGAGTCGTCGCATAGCCTGAGCGACGATAGGATCTGGTGCGGGCAACGAAGCAGAGGGCGATTACTCGCGGAAAACGCGCATTAGTTTAGAGTCAGTTAGAATCGTGGAAGAGTTGCGGCTCGCGAGAACAACGGGCACACACACACACACACACATGTGCGAAGAAGGTATGTACAGTCGAAGAGGGGAACGCACCGGTACGAGACAAAACCGCACTACTGTAAATGGTAGCAGCCTGCAATCATCATATTTCTTGATGATGGCCGGGCCGGGCTACGTACGTTCGTACGTACGCAGGGGACAAGGAGAATAGAGTCAGAGTCCCCACTCTAGAGAGAACCGCAAAACCGTTCTGTTCCTTATTGCCCCGACCTCCGTGCTCGGCTCTCGTTCGTCCTACGTCACGGAGAACTACTCTGACCGATTGAGACCGCAGAACGTTCGAGAACGACCAGAAGACTAGCCGTACCGAAACAGTTGGACGACTTCGGGATGTGAGAGGCGTTGCAAAATTGTCATCGAGGAGAAAACTCTCGAGAAGAAATTTTGAAATAGATCGACATTTGGAGATGATTCCATCTTTGGAATGGAAAATATTCATGAAACTTCTAGAGGATAATTTTGATCAGACGAGAAGGTATAGAGAATTCAGAAATGATTTAGGGAAGAACAGAAAGCTAGATTCAATTTTTTAGAGGCTTGTATCGCACAAACTCCTTGCCGTCTAAAGAAAAAGAAAAGCTCCAAATGCAAAATTTGGACTCGTCGTGCGTATTTCAAGAAGGAAAGGCAGGCCAACAGTGACGGAAAATGCCAAGAACGTAGGTATCCGAAGGAGCTGAAGAGGAATACCATTAAATACCTTGATCGTGGCCGCTAACACGAGCGAACAATGCAATTTGTAGCCGCGAGGTGGTCCCTGGGGCCCAGCGAGCGTTTCCACGGGGGGATTTCCGAGCCACCGAAGGAACTCGACAGGGTGGACACTCCCACGAAATACTGGCACCGCTAGCGATCCGCGAAATGTGAACACGGGCCAGCTGTGGGGGGGGGGGAAACTACGAACAACAACGGCGTGCCGCATTTTTTTCGTTTCGTTGCAACATCTGATTTACGGCGGGAATTCCGTGCACATGGTTACAAACCATTCAACCGGATTCCGCAGTTCCAGCTGAGGGGAAAGAGAAGAGAAAAAGGGAGAGAGTACGACTTCCGACTCTCTGTCCTTTTGCAACTTTTTGCCCTTGGTTTGCCGCGGTACTCTCGAATGTTTGAATTGAGATTTTTCTGCCCTTTGGTATTTGGTATCGTGCAACGATGAAAGATAAAAGACGCGGAAAATACAGGAACGAAATTTCTGTTTGCAGATGCAAAGTTTCACGTCGTAACGAAGGTAAGCGTGTAATTTCGTAATGAAATCACCGAGCCAGACTGACACCTCTAAATACGCAGCGTCGTCGGTGTAATGGTATCGTAAATAAATAATAACTGCGTTGCAATAATTGACGAATTAACGGGGAACGCATTACCCTCTTAAGAGTACATTTATCGCCAAACGAACAAAAAGAAGCTTCGTAAAAGTTGGAGAGCGAAGTACGATAATTTCGAAGCGTGCGCGTTCCCACGTGGAATGAATCAAAAAGTAAAATAGCCGGCATTGAACGGATTAAAGTCGTGTTGCGAGAAAGCGAAACGGAGATTTACAGTAGCGCGAAAGGAGGCCGGGGCCCTTAATCAGGGCAAAGCAGCCGCGTGAGATCGCCGGATGGCTGGAGGCCATGCGTCATTGGATTAAGATTGTATCCAAATTATTCATCCGGTAGACGTCGCGTGTGTGAGATAGCAAGAGGAACGGGAGCCGGGTAACGCGCGAAGGCGTTGCTTCGCGGTAAGCGATAGCACCGTCTGATATATGGGGACCACACAAACCGCGTAACGGGAACTTAAATCAGAATTAATAGCGCCCTTCGCGGGACGTTTTCAGTCCTCCTGCGCGTTTACGCGGCATTCCCCGATCGAAACTGAAACACAGTTCTTTACGATCGTTCCAGCTATCGACTCCAATCGAATTTCCCCGCAAACTGCCGAATTTTCCTTTTTTATTCAAACTTGATTTCCCAGGTGTGAGGATATTGAAGGAACTCGTGTTCAATTTGCAAATTAAAAAAAAATTTTGTCAGAGGAAAAGAGTCACGAAGAATCGTATTTCTCAAGAAATTGGAACGAAATAAAGTGTACTAAATTTCCCACAAATTTCTAGCAGAGAGATAAACGCGAAAGGAACGAAAGGAGAGGAATTAAATCCTTGACTTTATTCGAATTTTATCCAGAAGAAGATTCACAAAGAATCACATTTCTCGCAATGAAACGAAATGTACGAAATACTTTCGATAATTTTATTCGTAGCAGACGCGAAAGAAACGAAAGCAGAAGAAAAGAAGAAGAAAAAAAAACAGCGAAGGAAAATTAAATTCTCGAAAAGTTCACGAAGGTATAGTACATCTCGGGTAATATCGCGCGTTCCGCGATGATTTAACGCTGTCCGTGATCCCATAATTCGTAACTGAATGGCCGTTTTCCCGGATACCGATTAACGGGCCTGTGTATATCGTTACGAGAAGATTACCAACGGCCGAATGTTGGCTGAATGATCAGCGTGGCCGCGGGAAAATGATTCGTGGCCGGGATGCCTGTGTCGAGGCAAATCGCCACTTTCTTCGTTCGACGTCGGCAGGGGTGGGGGAAGATCATAAAGGACGATTCTGGTTGCCGAAGAGAAGTCACGATCACCTGCCGGAAGCACGAGAGCCGTGCTTCGCGATGAAGTCAGGCTCCGGATAGAAAATAAATCGAAATATTATAAATCGTCTAAATGGTAATTATCTAATGATTGTCTGAATGCTGATGTAACAGCCGTTTATCTGAAATTGAAGATGATGTGTCTTTAGTTTAGTTGCATAACTTGATTATTATTATATGAAGAGACTTTGAGAGAGAGAGAGAGAGAGAGAGTAGGCTAAGAGCAACTTCATTCCACTACGAGAAAAACCTAAAGAGCCTTTTAACCTTTCGGATCGCGAGTTTTTAGTTTGAAATTCAGCGCTCGTTGAAAAACGAAATGAACAAATAGAATCTTCCGACGACACCCGACTACAAGTGAGAACAGAAAAGAGAAAGAGAAAGAGAGAGAATCGTTGAAAAGTCGTCGTCTAGCTCGCGCGTTGGAGAAGCTGGCAAAGCTTCCGAAACGTCAGCTCGGACGAAGCAGAAGGGAGTTGGACGCGCGGATGCAAAGTACCGAGCGATGCAAAAACAAAGGAGACAGCTAGAGAGCGAGAGAAAGAGGGAGGGAGGGAGGGAGGGAGGGAGGGAGAGAGAAGGTCTGGAGAAAGGGACGAGGAAGAAGGAAGTGGACACTGGCAGCGGAGTCTTCCTCGTGGAGTGTGCGGCAGGAGAGATTTTCTCGAGCGCGCGGTGAACGTAAACCGATCCGCTCGAGATGGGAGCAAATGACAACGCGTGCTTTGCATGTCGAGGGCCCTTCTAGCGGATACCGCGAGTAAATAAGGCGGAATCTGCACGTCGCATTGTTTGACTTTCCGGACGGGCGTCTAGGGCGACGACGGTAAAGGGGCCGACTCCGCGCGCACGACAAGACCGCGAACAGAAAAGACGA
>KQ435727.1:4072562-4091729 GCA_001276565.1 Melipona quadrifasciata | reverse complement strand
ATATATACTCTGCAGGATCGTGACAAAGTTCAACTACACACGTGCGAACGATAGGTACGACCCGTTCGTCAGAGAATCCCCCGAGACTCGTTCTCAGCCTCGCGAAACAATGATCGTTAAATCGTTTCACGATCTCGTTGAGGAACGACTCCCCTCGCGAATGCGTTATCATTCAAATGTTCTATTACCGTCGCGGTGTAATGGAGAATTTATGGCCAACCGCGACACAATACCGCGCGCTCCGAGGAGCAACACCGGTGCAATCGCATTTGTTTTTCTCGCTCTCGCTAGGTGTATCCACGCGCGAAAGCGGGGAAAAGACGAGGGAGAGAGGCAAAAGTGGAGTGTCATTGCATTTATAAAATTCATTCGAAACACACGGACGAATAGTGTAGCTCTATTGGTTTCTCTCTCTCGCCAGGGTGTTAATAGAATTCGCAAATGTGTCGTGTTTCAGAAAAGTGTTTCGGTACTTTTGCGAGCGGTCTGTATTCAAACACAATCTGCGAATCCACGCGGCACGGTGACATGATCGGCGATCATTTTTCTCCGTGAAAAAGCCTGACAGCTGATCGAGACGAATCGAATTTCTCGACGCGCGGATGTAATTATCCGTCTCAGCGGAAGAATGAGAGAAAGGAAAAGAAAAAAACGAGTGAAAAAGCAAAGTAAGAGACTTCCCTCTCTCTCTCTCACGAGAGAGAGAGAGAGAGAGAGAGAGAGAGAGAGATATGACAGGAGAAGGAGGATACACGCGCGATTTCTCTGCGAATGCGGACAACGGTGACATTTTCCCTTGCGTCGATGTATCGACGATAATTGCCCAACGAACGAGACCGCGCGAGATCCAGCGGCAGATAAGACGAACCACCAGCCGGGTGATACAATCTGATTTATATTGAACACGAAGCGAGTACTTACATATAGGCGCGCGGTTGCTTTTCAACGCGCCGTTACCTCGCGGCCCCGCGTCGCGTTAATTGATATTTTATTTAAATCGGCCATCCGCCGAGAGAGCCGCGTCTTGCGACATCTGGGTGAATATCATTCCTTACTACGGCTGACGAGTAAAAACGAGGTGTCGCGCGTGTTTGTAATACATTAACGAACGACGTGATAATTCTCGAGTTCCGAGGAAGGATGTGTATGATATCGGCAGGATATTTTTCAGGCGTAAAGCCAAAATGGGAATATTAGGTTGTCGCTTAATGGACCTTGTTCTCGAGATAAAGTTCTTTTTTGACGCGCGTGTAAGGTTTAAGATGAATACACCTCGGCGTGGAGCACGGAGCAGCTTAATCAGTATGTATTCAACGTCCTAATGGCATAAATTTGCTGTTTTTTTTTTCTTTTTTTTTTGTTGCTTTGGTCACGCTTCTGGACAAATTTATTTTAAAGCGAGATTTGCAAAAATACAATGTACGAACTGATCCAGTTTGATTGACATTCAAAAACAGGGTAAAGAGTGGAAGGAATTTTCTGATTTGGATGCATCGCAGGATAGACCTCGTTAGAGGTGACTTTAAGGAATTAAGCAGGCATAGTTCCTCCGTGAATCACGAGTTTCGTAGGATAAAACGCGTCACTAGAGACAAACAGGGACTTTCATTCACTGTTCGTGTAACGTGTCAATTACCATTCGGTAGCTGTGGCATTTCGCCAGTTTCTGCGAAACTCTTTGCTATTCCCCGGTGCTTCGAGGGGATTCCCGACACGCAGATGAGATTCCCCCGTTCGAGGAATCCCAATCGTTCCCTGTGCCAACGAAAGATAGGTGGAAACGCGGGGTCGAAGGAAGGGAACAGAGGAAAGTATAGGTGAGCTCGCATCTCAACGCGAGCAGGGCACACCTTTTACCGCTGCCCACGACGTGTAACGTCTTTGCAAAAGATTTTTTACGTCGGCGTGTGATACGTCTCCATTGGAACCCGAAAATCCGCTCGACGCCAGTTTTGAAATTTACGTAACTACCGGTACAAATTTTCTTAAAAAGAAAAAAAAGAAGAAGAATCTTTTGTGCCGGCATAATCAGAAGCGAAGAAGCCGATAAAACTTGCCTCCGCAATCTATACTTCCAAACATAAAACAGAAAATCGAAAGAAACTGGATATCCTCGTGTAAACAACAAAAAAACAGTGAATTTTTAAAGAGGACAATTTGTTTTCTACCAAGACACGACCAAGTCGCAATTTCAAGGATCATAAACGTGCCTCGCAAAGCTCATCCACTAGTCTTTCTCAACCTAACGTGCCAAGTTAAAATTGACAATAAAACATGTTATTGTCCAGTGATTTGTGATAATATTATTATATAATATATATTATTAATATTAATTGTGAAACATATTATTGATCGTGATTTGTGCCAAGTTAAAACTGACAGTAAAACATATTTTCTAGCGCAGAAGATACACCGTGAACTAAACGTAAGTTCTTCCCTGACTGTCAAAGTACAAAATAAAGAAGCAGTTCTAAAATTAATACACTTTGCAAGACGGTTCAACTTTTATAATAAATTCTAAGATCTAGCTCCAAGCGAATAACTGTGAATAATGAAAAGAAAAGGAAGAAGAGGAAGAAGAAGAAAAAGAGAAAAAGGGGGGGAAATTCGAAAGGAAAGGTTCGATCGGAGAGTTCTAGAGGAAGTTCTAGGGCGGAGTGTACTGTGGGCCTGTTGGCCGGTCATAGGGCGTGAGAAGGTACGTGGACGATGACGTCACCGGAGACCAACGTGCCGTAAAATAATTGCAGCCTCGTGGCAAGTGCCGTGTCATTAGGCGCCGCGATCATAGAATTTCGTGTCGTTCGCGTACGAAATGGTCATTAAATCATTATGTTTATCCGTCAACCCCGCGTGCCGGCAGCCTCTTGACCCAGCGGTGACCCTCGCCGTCGCTCTCTCCCTCGCTCTGGCTCACGATTCGACAGAGAACGCCTGACCCCGCGGACCAACCTCTCCAACGACGCAATGGGTGTCATTGCTGTCGTCCAACTCGTTCTCGATCGCGCGCATCCTTCGTTTCTTTAAGCTGTTTCTTCCCTCTCGACTCGCCGGCGCGGGACACCCTCCCGCTGGCTCGTCGTGATCGTCATCGGTCGTTTCGCGACGGCTGTTCGTCTTCCTCTCGTTTACGTTGGCCGCGTTCGCTCCCTCTTTCGTTTTTCTTTCTTTTCGCGTTCCGGTTCGCGGATCGAAACTCTCTAGGCGACGAGAGCAAGAGCGCGGTGACGCGAGCTTCAGCCTGCCGCCTGTCTTTTATGACAGTCGGCTGCCGTATAAATTTACTTAACACGCGGCGGCCGTGAAACGGCTGAGAGCCGGTAATGGAATCTCCATATACGCGATTCTTTGTCACGTCAAAAATTGCGGAGCGTGGCCGGTTCTCGCCGAGTCGACCGTCACTCCGGCGCGATTATTTACCGCGTTTTGTCGTCGCGAGTAGCGTGATTGTCCATCACGGTCTTCGTCGCCACCTCTGTGCCTTCTGTCCTGGTGAATTCGCGAAGCACCCAGCTACACTCGACGACATTCCCCTCCTTTTCTCGATTCCATTCGGAACTCGGGACGTTCTTTCTCACGAGGAACGATTGTTGCTTGCGACTCGATAACGAACAGCCCGGGCTAATCCTCGTTTATCGCTGCGTGGCCGTGGTCCGGCACGTTTCACGCTCGGCGATCTCGATAAGCAGCGAGCGCAGCCACGGCAGCGCCGCCTTCTAAATACTGGTAATGGCGCTTAATATATCGCCGGCAGATAACAATCGTCGGAGAAACGCGGGACTTTTTACCGGGGCTTTATCTCTCGCGAAGGGCCCATCTTCGTATAAAGGATCGCGCGAGTAAACGAGCGAACGCAACCGCGTCTCGCTACCCCCCCCCTCTCTCTCTCTCTCCACGAAATCCCTCCAGCCTCTCTGCCTCTCGTCCGTTCCACGACAGATCCGTCTCGCGTGCGAATCGCCAGATCCGACCGAGATACCCTGACAAGCCGCGTCGAAGTTGGCAATTAAAGCTGGCTCTCTCTCCCCCGCGAGATTTTAATCCGCCCGCCGGATTTGAATATTCGACAGACGGCGGATGTTTAGAATGCTGAATTTGAAATTCGAAAATCCGCGCGCACCTCTCTCGATCGTTCGGAATCATTTGTATTAGGGGAACGTAGGGTAAAGCTGGGGGCGTTTAAAGCCTGATGTGTTTAGCTTCGTAACAAAAAATCATGGGTGGCAAAGAAAAATTCTCCCAAGGCTAAATCTCTTAATTGTGAACGACCAAAACTTTTTAGAAAAAAATTGCTCGGCTCACGGGTGAAAAGTAATATTTTCTGGAGTGCTAATTAAGATATATGTATATATTGGGTTGTCCGGAAAGAGAGTTCGTGTCGATTTTTAGTATATATTTATATTATAAATTAAATTTAACACTTAATAAATGTATACTAAAATTTAAATCTCCTGCGTTTCAATTTTCCTTCAAAATCGGCACGAACTTTCCGGACAACCCAATATTTATACGTTGAAATGGTTCACATTTTTTATAAATGCAGTAAAAGTTCTTAAACTAGTAATTAGCATAATTTTTTAAGACAGACTATCTTTACATTCATTGAAATTCTTAAAAATGACTGTTCTTTAACCAATAAAAATAAAAATTTTATAATTTTATAATTGCGATTTATGTTTCACCCTACTTTCTCCTACATTTTATATAGTAATGGTAGATCACGAGAGAAAATATTGTCGTATAAAGTTGATATTGTTACGGTACATTAAATCTACTTGCGTATTTTATTACTCGCAGTTTGGATATCGCGAGAATTCAACGCGGAACGAAGAACGAATCTTATCGCGTTCAACCAATTTTCACCTGGACGTCGAGGCTTCGAAAAATTAAACGCAATTAAGGAGAATTACATTTGAATGATCATCGATTCGTAAAGAAAACGGTGACGGGAGAAAGGGGGGAATCTCTTACAAATCGAAGACAATTTTGGACTCTGTCCGAACGATTAAAGTCCTAGCTCTCGACTGGAATGTCCCATAATCAAAGTGTTTCTCGGCGATTAATCGAGATAAAACGAGAACCGGTCGACCAGGGGCCCTGAAAGTCGAAATAATTTCGGGCCATAACACGGGTAAAATAACGGTACGTCGTTCACATCGTCCAAAAACGTACGGTCGCTCTTAATATCAGGATTCACCTTCCCGAGATCAGATCGAGGATCGAAAAGATCGAGAAAGAGAACGAGAGACAGAGAGAGAGAGAGAGAGAGAGAAAAAAAAAAGAAAAAAAGGACATGAAAAGTTATGAAGATCGCGACTCTTTTTAATATCCCTCCTCTCGGAGAAGAGGAAAAAGTAGCTTGTATCCGACTGTGTTCGTAACTGGTTTCGATTTAATCAGGTGATTCAGGATATCAAGTGTCGTTCGTCGGGTTAACTTCGGATTTATGGTTGTGCCCGGGATGAAATTTTCATTTATCCGAGTGGAACACAGGAAGATGGACCGATAAAAGGAGCGTGCACTCGGCCCGGACGCTTGTAAATGGTGTCATCAGCGTGGCTACCTAACGAAACCGGTGTATTGTAAACTTTGGAATTTAGTTTGTCCACCGACGCCACGATCTGAACGAATTTCTACGAAAAGGGATACACGGATCCTCTCGGAGTTTACATCGTGTCTCCCTGTTACAAATTATTCCGTAATTATTCAAGACTGTCTCTCGCTCTCTCTCTCTGAAATTTTCAAAACACTCTCGCCTCGTCTTTCAAATTCGTCGCCAGGGACCTGCCTGACTTTGACGAATCTTTTTAATCGTCGAAAAGTTTGTTCCACCTCTCTGAGAAACTTGGTTAAATCCTTGCTTAATGTTTATTCGTAATCTTATATTTTCCAATGATGTAACAATCGAAAAAGAAACTGTCCCGTAAAATTCTGTTCTAACGATATAAAGAAAATAATATAAAAATTATATATAAAAATAATATGAAAATTCTGTGATTAGAAAATTATTGGAAAATGCCCTCTCTACATGAGGAGAGTTCCAAACGAAAGGCACACCGATTTCTTCTTCGTTTAATTTAACATCTTGAAAAAGTGTCTTTAAATGTAACTTCTCGGTTAGTCCGATCGGTTTTACGAGGCGAAACGAAAGCGTGGCCGGGCACTCGTCGCCCGGGAGGCTTCACCGTGATGCATCGGTGTATCAGCACGTCGTCCGGGTCCGCGGTATCGGTTTGGCAATCTCCGGACGATTTGTCAGCGGTCGACCGGCCGTGTAGCAGCTTATCAAATATATATCGAACACCGCTGCCATCGTGTATTTACTGCGGTCTTCGATGAGCTTACGTGTACGCGTGTCCCTCCCCCCCCCCCCCCTGATTCGATCAATCGATGCACTCCTCGCGCACCATCCTCCAACTGTTTCACGTGTCACCGTAATCGTTAATTAACATCGACACGCGAATTAAAAGTCGCCCCTCCGTTACGATTCTTCTTCGCTCGGGATCGCTTTTAAAACGCGAAACAGGATCGAAAGAAACGTTGCGGTAGAGATAGAATAATAATAACACAACAGTAGCGATTTCGAATTCTTTCAATTGTTCTTTTGTGAATACGCAAAAATTCGCTGGCTGATTTTCTGATAAATTTTTGACAGAGAGTTTATATCGTCCGAGAAACGATATCTGTTTAAAAACTGTTCTCTAAGGACTATTGAGTTATTAATTTATCCTTTCGTCATGTTTTATTAATTTTGTCAAACACAAGGAAGAGGAGAAGGACGCAAAGAGAGTTGGTCTATATAAGGACTCCAGCGTGCCGCGATTGTCGAAAAAAAATAGTCAGTCTGTAAGTAGCACGCAACATCTAGCAAGCAAACGCGTAACCAAGACTCCATCCTCACCAAAGTGAATTTCCCCAAAAAGGAAATTGACATTTATTAATACTTTTGGTCATATCGAGTTTCACTTGACTTCGACGCATCGAGGAATTGATCAATTTGCCCTTGCACAGGTGGTGCAGTACCGAAACAGCTTTAACGGCAATTTGATTTACCTGGAGCGAGATTAATCGAACGATCGGCGAGAAAAAAAGAATCGAGACAGACGGCAAATCGAGTGTCGTTCCACGCGTAAATTGATCGGCGGCGATGGTCGTTGAGCAAGCACATCCCGCGGTAACCGTAAACGTAGCGGTGAATCGCTCGATCGTACGATTCGAATGCGTCTAGTTAGAAATCGATCCTCGCGGATGATCGCGCCGCCGAGGAGGAGATTCGCGCGAAATAGGAGGGAAACGGGCCCGCGATCAGGCCGAGGGATCGGGTAATGGGGCGACCGGTCGCGGCCCTACTCCGCGCTTCACCGCGAGAAAGAGGCTCGATCGTCGGCGCGATCGTATCTCGGGGTGAGATCTTCGGATCGTGCGCGATAGAGCAAGATAATGGAGATAATCGTCTGACGCGGCTCGCCTCAAAAGATCGCACACCCACGCGATCTCCATGACCGGAGATCGGTTCCAACGCGATACCGATCCGCAGCCTACCACGCGGAACGCTGTAGATTTCGGCAGAGGTTTTCTTATCAATGCCTCGCGAGCACGCTTATCTCGTTATTGTTAAATCGGTAAATTTGTTTCGTTGGGTTCTCTCTCGCTCCGTGTATCCTCGTGTATCGTTAAACGATTTTCAGAAAGTCGTGCGAGCACAGTTTTGACGATCGTGAAATCTAATTCAGAGAACGAACCATGTTTCCAGCTTTCAAGATGAAGTTCGTAATCGATTCCCACTGTTAATGAAAATAAAGTAAGATTAATTCCAAATGTTCGAAACGTTCGTGCTACAAATCTGAGAATAATTCAAGCAGACAATTCCAATTCAACGTCGGTTGAAACGAAGAAAGAGAAGGAAACGTGGAAACTTTTAAGGCTGTTCTCCACGCGCATGCGCGCCGATACTAGAAGGATCCTGCCTCCTCGCGAAAACATCTCTTACCGATCACGCGGAGATCACGATCGCGACGGATGAACGGGACGGACGTTGAAACGGCGAGGAAGAGGACGGAGAAACGCGCGAAAAGGGAGGCGAGGCGTGCGATTCGCGTGTGATTCGCAGATAGCGATTATCGAGCGACGGGAGTGTTCGTTAATTATCGGATCCGCTACGAGGATCGGATCGCAACTCTTAATTGCGATCGCTAGACAGGCGATTAGAATCGCGAGGATCGAACCGAGCAGAGATAAAGATTCGGCGGTGAGATGGAGTCGGACTTGACGTTTCACGCTTCTCTATTTTTATAGTATAACGGCTTCTTACAAACACGCGACATTTTGTTCGTTTCGATGGTCTCCCACTCGTGATATTTTACATTCGCGTGAAAGAACGTTGGACATTTATAAATCACTGCGCGGTCATTGTCGTCGATACCTCGATTTCTTTCTTATCTAAGTACAATCTTCCTTTGCCTTCCTCCTTCCTGCGCGTTGCAAGATTAACGCCACTCGTCTCGAACGGTTCAGACACATTTTCATCCGAACACTTCCTGTCCCTCCCTCCCCGCACACCGCTCGTGCACCGAGAGAATCGAGCAAAGGGGTCGTGAAAATAAGTACAAGGAGACAACGATCCCCAGCGATTCAGACTACGCAGCGTCTCCCACGGAATTGTCGGAAATTGAATTTCATCGAGCAAAATGGCGATTACCCTACGATGAATCGCGGATCCTGCGAGTTCTTCTGCGCGTGTCTACATGTATTTACGCGTGTTGTAAGTATACGCTTGCGGCCGTCAAGCGAGCTCAAACTGAAACGTCACATCCAGCCGGCTACGCCGATGATTCGACAGTTTGCTTGATTTTTCTCCAAATCGTTTCCTCGCGATGCTACATCCCTCTTGCTGCTTGAGAAGGTAGAGAAGAGTGGAAACTATTTTGAAGCTTCGAACGAAGAATGGCTGAAACGGCGGAACAAACATCGATCCTCGAATCTACGAATCTACGTAGAGAAAAATTCCTCCGTCGAGAAACACGGGGCTCGGAGATGGTCGCGTTTGAGAGATTCGTCGATTAAACCCCTTAAAAAGAAATTCTTGGAAATCTCAAACTCCAGATATGAACTGGCCTAAATATTCTTCGAATTCCTGCACTTCACTGTCGCGATATCATCGGACCAAACACACAGACGAAGAGGACGCGTCCTGAGAGCCACAATTTGAGAGTAGTGTCCCACTGTCCAACCCCGACGGTCCCGATTTCGTGAAGAAGCCCACCACGACTTCTGGTGTCCTGTTACCCCTAAACGTCACTATAAAATCTCCTCTCCGGAGAGGAGGATTGCTTTACTTACTGCACGTAGTCGTGTGTACGCGTGTGGTCGACATAAGAAAACGTAAAAGTCGCGGCGATACGATCGTCCTGCATTCCGGCCCGTTCTTCTTCGCCCGTTTCCCCCTGCCGTTTCGTCTCGAAAAATGAAGACGGCGCGCGGCGTCTAAATATTTTAATTATTCCCGGGTCCGCGTCGGAATAAACGAAATTACGCGAGGCTGATCGACGATACGGATACAGAAACGCACTGGTCGCCGCGGGACAATCGAATCGCTGAGATTCTTCAGCGTCTGCGAGTGGTAGCTGCACTCTGGAGGACGACGGAGTAATGGTGAAACTCCTTTTCTTCGTCTCCTATCTCGCGATGGATCTTCTGAAAAGTATGCCAGAGATGCGCCCTCCGCGATAACGGCCGATTCGATGAATCAACGAATCGGCTGGATCTCCCCAGCTCGCGCTTCGAAATCTCTCGGGAGTCGATTGTTGGGAAACCGTTGCCGAGAGAGGAGTAGCATTATTCACGGTTGAATTAATTGCAGGCAAATTGGCTAACCGTTGGAACGACAAGTTGGTTACTACGACGCCAACAACGAGGTAACGAAAATACCACTCCAAATGGTCTCAGAGTCAAAAGTGTCTCAGTGTCGGTTATCTTTTGAAACCCTATTTGGAAGAAAAGAATCACCCGTGGAATTAATTTTCATTCAAGTGGAAGACGGTGGGGATTTTTGAGAAAAAAAATTCAATGAGAATAACCAAACTTGTTCGATTAAAATTATTGACACTTAAACTTGTTGACAATCAAAACTTATTTAAGTTAAATCGCACCAAACTTAAATTTTCACTCAAGTAGGAAACTTCAACGAGAACAGCCAAACTTGTTCAATTAAAATTATTGACACTTAAACTTACTTAACTTATTTAAATTATTCAAAATAAATCGTACCAAACTGATTTAAATAATATTAATTGAGTCGGAGGCGCGAGTGTTTAAAGACAGTCTCTCCTGCTCAGAGAGATTTCTCGTCGTCGAGAGGTGAGCAAAGTCGAAACTCGAACCTCGTTGTCCACGTCTTCTTCGTCTAAGGAAGCCTCGGTACGTACGTACGTACGTACAAGTTCCCGATAGAGGAGAGAAGGTCAAGAAGCACTACGCTAGGAGTACTACGCGTACCCGTAGCCGGTGAATACCTAATTAAGATCTTAATTACCGAGCAGCCGGAGGAACGTTTCACCTTCGACCGACTCCCACGATGCAGTTTACAAGATTGTTAATATCATCATTTATATCGCGGTAATACGAGATCGTTAGTGTCTTGGCTGGCCGTTAATCAGCATCCGGTTCTTACGGGACTGGCAGCAACCCTTTCACGAAGCAACCCTTTTGTGCCGCGGCCGCGGATTAAAGGAAGGGTCTCCTCTTCTCTGCCTGGCCTTCTCTGCGAAACGGCCGACTCGCCGGCGATAATGATAATCGTTGGAACGCGCGCGGGCAGACGTGCGCGCGTGTGCACAGTTGCACATTTTGTAATTAGCGTTGGACGGACGTGGCCGCGGAGGAGAGGGGGAGAACGGATCGTCATTAACGCCGCGGTGCGTTATCGAGCGAATAAATTATTCGATCGTAATATTTCATCGCGTATCGGAATAATCGAAGAGGAGCAGCGGCGAGAGGATGAAGCCGCTGTTTTTTTATCGGACAAACGAAGCGGAGACTCTTTTTTTCTTTTGTAAACGCGACGATTCGTTTGACGCGCGTGAATTTAGAAGGAGAACGTTCTTTCTTGAAAAGATTGACGAAATAATTACGAGATCGATTGTCCCGTGTGAAGAGGGTTCTCTTTTTTTTTTTATTTTTGAAATTTATTTCGCGAATAGATACGATTCTGATCGTGCGATTTTAATTGTTCAGGAATTTTCCATCGAATTGATGTCTCGTTCCTCTTCTCCGTTGTGAAACGTTCGATTTGCCATAAAGAAAAACTGCACGACTCGTACCCCAGTACGATTCGTCTCACTGAAAGGCCCAGAAGCAACTGTTCTGACTTTTTTTACCATAAAATTTTATCGATATGCAAACATTTGAATCGACACAAAACAAATCGCTCAGTACCGGACAACGCCACTCCCACTCGAGGTCTACACCACGCCCCCTCGCGAATCACGTGACCCAAATCGACCAATCGCTAATTTTCGTTGCATCAGCGTTGCACCTGAAGAGGCCCGATCACTTTCAATGATAAAATGTAAAAAGACGCGTAACACTGAGAAGAGATGTCTTCCATCAAACTTGAGACTTTATGTAATATCATCCTTGACCACAATTACGACGTAGAAAAAAAATCCTCTTAACGCGGAACTTAATATTCCTTTGTCATCGAACCGTATTCGGATTTGTTCGTTTTAATCCCCAAATTAATAAACTTTATATTTATTGCAAACCACGTGAGTTTGATTTTGTTTAATCTTTTGCCACATATACGGTGACGCAGTGGAGCAACACGCTGATTTAATGCTTCTAACGCGCCACACGTTCGAGCAATCGAGACGCGCCACCTGGCGAATTGCGTTTCTGATACTGATGAATCTCGCGGGCGTAACATTCCTGCGCTTCAATCATCGTCTCTGGCACTCTTTTCTGCAAGAAGGCGGCGCGAGCCGGACGTTAATTGAAACGAAAAAAGAAGCCCTTCGTGGCTCGCGCGAGCCGGCGCACCGCCAATTACTCAATCCCAATCATCGAAATTAAATCTCAGCACCTCCTATCCATCACTATTCCGCGGCGAGTGACTGCCGGAAAAATCGAAATTCGCGGGCCGTCCCGCCGAGCTCGTTAAAATCGAAACGGAAGAGGAGCCGCAGAAACATATTGTTTCTGTCAATCGGTGGGCTCCAGTCGATTTCTCAAGGTTCGTCAAGCAACAGGCAGATCCGCGAAGCCGTGGGTCAACCAGCGGTGATTCCCTCGCAGGATAGACCTCTCGCCTCGTCCCGAGCGTGTATTCCCTTTTGATTGTGATTTGTTGCGGCTTCTATGGAAACTCGCGAATATTTAGTGTTGAAAGGATCGAATAATTCGAAGAGTACGACGATCTGTTTATACGAATAAACGTAACAGCAATTGTAATTAAAACAAAGTTGATCTTTTGTTGCAGGTAGATCTGTCTTTGGTGGAATTGGATCTGTAATTCGTGACATGAGGTAAGAGATTAAAGTTGATTCTGCTTGAAGTAGAACTGTATTTTATTCGTCAAAATAATCACTCTACCAAATTGTATTTCAACTTTCATTTATCACGTTATATTTAAGTCTTCGAATCTTCACCGTCTTTAACGTTCATAAAGTTTCTAGTCAAAATTATAAATCTACACCAAATTAACGCTAGAACACTATCGGCGATTAAAACGTAAAATTTCTATCGGAGATGTTGAAGTAAAAAAAAAAGAAATAGGGAATTTTATAACACACAAGCTTCTATTTATATATTTTATGAAAAAAATTTGAATTTCTAAAAATACACTATTTTGCAAATTGGTCATTTTGACAATTTTGGTAGTTCTAGTGTTAATTAAGAATCGACAAATGTTTCATTCAAATGGATGGAACAATTATTCACCATTGCCACTCTCGGTACCTTTGGTTTTGTGTCTTTTTCAATGATAGATTGAATATTCTAAATATTCGGATTAAATTTAGAATTGTGATCGGATTTGACAACGAAAATTGGTCATTTTGACCATTTTGGTAGTTCTAGCTAATCTTTCTCCTAACGATAAAAAGTTATACCGGCAGCGTGTTTAAACGAGAGCTAGCCTCGATGGTGGTTGAGGCCAGTGGAGCATTTCTGCAGAGCGATCGCGCTTAGGGACACCTGCGCGTCGGCAACGCGCGCGAATAATAATTGATACCCCTGCGAGTGGCCAGCCGTGGCACGACCACTCGTCAGCCGTGATTAATAAGTCATTCATTAATATAAATGAATTCTCCCGGCGCGAATGATTCCATGATGAATCGGCCGCATTTACCGGTGCGCGAACGCCTGGCGGGTGCGAACGCGGCGTCAATCGCGGACAGCTTTGTACCACTTAAAGCGTCAAGCTTCGCGCGCTCGCTCGCTTGCGCACGACTCAGAAAGAATTTGACCAGGGTGAATTACACGCGGTAGTTCACACTAGATTCACCACAATCTTGACGTTTAACCAGGGCCAGGTTGTCCTTTCGCAGCAAATTTTAAGTGTCGGCACGGTCGGCAAATTTTAGTGTATCCTCTTTTTTAGGAAATGGAAAAATTTTCTCTTTGACAGAAATTTTCGGAGAATATTTTCGAGAAAGTATTGAAATTATCAGACTTGAGTGTCGATAAAATTTCGAGAAACTAAAGTATTTAGCAACATTGTGTGTCACGCTGCTCAAGTCCACCGTGTAGTCTCACACGCGAACAGTTCGCTTCCTCCTCGAGTAGTTGACATCAGACGGCCGCGACATCGAACAAGATCGACCCGAGCCATGCGTCTTCAATTTCCACGCGTAATTAACAGCTTCGAGCAACGTCGAAACAATACGATCGCGGCGTCCTTCTCTTTCTCGGCTGCGAGAGGACGCGACGTCGGAATCGCGAATCAACGCGCAACAACGTCGTCGTGGGGACGACGGTGAGACGCGATTAGGAGGAAAGGAGAGAGGGGAAACTCGTCGGCGGGCGAGAGGGTGCGAGCGAACCGGGGAGAAAGGAGAAAGAAGGAGAGGAGAGGGGTCGAGGAAGGAGCTCGGTGAGAGGGAACGAGTTACACACGAGGCACGGCTAAAAACTCGCTGCTTCAACGCGCGGTATTATGCGCAATCCTGTGAATGCACCTGTCAGTGGTCATCATTCAACAGCTTCATTGACCCCTAGGATCAATTGGGATGCAGTGATTCTCACGCTCGCGACACGTTCGACGGGACGTGCGCGTTGATCGAGCGGTTGCGCGATCGCGCTGCCTCGCCGCCGAGCTGACAGGCACTGTTCGACGGGGGCGGGGGTTAATGAGACACGTTGATTGGCTTCGAAGATGCATCGGGTGGCTGACGTTGATCAATTTTTATCCCGCGCTATTTGCATACAACTGGCGCGCCACCGCCAGTGGCGTAAATAACGCCTCCGAGCGCCTTGTCTGACCACCGCGGCCCGATACTACTGATTCTCACCGATTCCGCGTTTCGCCATCGCCAAACCACTCCTTCTCGGACATTTTTTTTTCCCCCCCTCGCTCTTTTTTTTCTTTTATAGTCTTTTATTGTCTCTTCGACGAATTATTCGTCAATCGCCACGCGACTTAACATGTGATTTTAGGTTGAAGAAACTTTACATTAAATTGAGTGTATTGTTGAGTTTGTGAACGTTTGAGTAGGATTTGCGTTTTGTTTTTCGTTTGATCTTATTGTAGGATTTCGGTTTAGATTTTTCAAAGTAGCTTTCATTCTTCGTAATGCTAGACCTGCAAACTTAACGGCGATAAATACTTACCGATGAATGGAACTTCAAGATACGATGGCGAATTGTTATAAGTTTCTTTCGTCGAAGTTGTAAAATTGTCGGATCGTCGCGGGAAAAATATGAAAGGGACGTTCAAGACGACACTTTCCACGCGAAATTGGAAACCACTCGATGAGAATCTTTCAGTTGCGTTTCATCGAAGAGATCGAGCAAGATCGACACACATCTACGCCAATGTGCGATACCCATACGGCATTCTGGACAAGTGTATACGAGCAAGTATCGCAACAGGCAAGGCTCATTCGCGTTTGCGATGCGTGCATAATCTCCGGCTGCTAGACACGGGGTGACTGGTGGCATTTGAAACAAAAATTCCGAAACGAACGCCTCTCTCTCTCTCTCTCTCTCTCACTCTCCTGGACCGGTGATCGATCGTTTCTCCGCTCGAGTCGTTATTACATTAATCTCCCGTGAAGTCATTCGTCCTGCACGGTTGTCGATAATTAAATTAGACGCCATTGATAGCCGTAATTAAACCGCGTTACCCTCGTTCCTTTCCGCGATCGGGGAATACGCGGAACGCGAGGCGATCGGTTCCGAAGATCCTCGAAAGATATTGTGAAACACGTAAATAGGATTTTTGGAAAATGTGAAGAACCATCGAGGCAACCGCTGTTTAAAAATTGTTCTGCAAATTGTCAGATTCGTTGTCTCTTAATTATTATTTCAAATTTCACTTAAATCATTATTGATCGGGTTGTTGATTGAAAATGCTAGAGCTTGCTCGTAAATAGGATTTTTAGAAAATGTGAAGAGCCATCGAGGCAACCGCTGTTTAAAGATTGTTCTTCGATTATTATTTCAAATTTCATTCAAATTGTTATTAACCGAGTTATCACAGTGACCAGTTAAATATTCACGGTACTATTGAAGCTTCGTGATCACTCTCGGGTCCACGCAAAGATTCTCGATCTCTCGGGCGTATTCTCTTTGTTTATGAATTTCTTAGCAAACAAATTGTTTAACTTCGCAAACATTGAAATCCAACCCTGACTCGAGTTAATTCGCGTAATAACGAATAATACACGTGTATCTGTACCATCATTCCAAGTCGGACGCTTAAAGATAATCTCTTTCAATCTTTCGACGTTTCTCCGCGTTGCTGAAAAATATATACATGTACACCGGCTGCGGAGAGAAGCCGGGCTGTCATTCCGTCACTCAGAACCGGACATAAACATCCAAATTACCACGATCTTCTAAAACACCAGGCCGCTGAAAGGCGACATTGTCGCGGTCGTGACTAGCGTGAGTGGAAAAGCGACGCGCATCGTTGAAGGAGTGGTTCGTAACGCGCGCACGGCCGGCCATAAACTGCGAGATGTATTATAAAGCCAACCACTATAAACCCCGTGGCACTCCCGCGCGGCCTGCGGAATTGTAAAGTTGTCGGGGACGCGAACGGGCGCGAATGGACGGGGCTGAAAACTCATCGTCGTAAAGATAAGGCGGCCGCTGTTCCGCGAAACGCGCATTTCCCTCTCGGCGATTAAAACGCCAAACACCTGCGCTTCCTAGCTTTTTCTTCTACGCGCTGGTCGAACGTTTCCTACGGTTTCGCGAAAATCGTTGAATCATTCGGGAAGTTTGCAATAAAATGTCCTAAGGACAGAGTCACTTGGAAGGACCAAATTAACCAAATACTCGCGTTTTCTAGTTTATCCGCGTCAAATAGACAGTCAAAGTAATTTTAAACATTTTCGGGAAAATCGTTGAATCATTCGGAAAGTTTCTAGCAAAATGTTGTAAATGTTTGAGAGGATCGAATTAACTGACCAGCTTCTCCACAGTTTCAAGTCGAAGTAATTTTGAGAATTTTCACGAAAACCATCGAGTTACTTTGTGGTAAAAAGTTGGCAGGGAGGTTCGTAGTAAAATGTCGTGAGAAAAGAATAAACAGAAAGAAAAAGGAAGAATCTTTGATCTAAAATACCTGGGAACGGGTTTATGACGCTGTAGATATTAAACTCGAGACAGTTTCACGACTATCGATGCGTTGGTCCAGCACGAGGTGGCCCCGGAATTTCGTGTCTTGGAGAGAAAGTATCCTTTTACTTTCCGTCTGATGATCGAAGATAAAGGCACCGACAACGATTAAGAATCTTGTATAACTTAGGAATCCGTGTACGAAGATAATCATCGGGATTTCTCTAATTCTTATCACAGCTGTTGTTCCCCCTTTAGGTTGCGAAGCTCCTCGTTGTGTATTACATAGACCACTATTTGATCCCAGGTTTATGATCTTACTTGAAATTCTCTGGCGAAACACACGTAACACGCGTGGTTTCTCCTGAAATATGTCGAAATTGATGTTCGAGTACGAGTACTTTTCATTTATAGTACAGTACATAAAACCTTGATCCTTTTAGTATCTTGCAATTTTTCCACATATTGTCTGGAATTACAAACCAGAGAGGCGTCGTGGAGATAGAATCTCGGTAAATTTTCAACAGAAAAATCGAAATATTCGAACGTTCGGAAAAGTGTTCGAAAATATATGGAAGCAAGAGAAAAATCGCGGAGTCGACGTATCGTCTCTTGGATGCTGGAAAGAGTCGGTGTGAAATTGATTCGATACTTTGCACTGCACACGGTATAATTTCCACGGTATAATTGACGCAGCCACGTTTCACACTTTATCCATAAAAAAACAGGAACTCTTCGAATTTCCCCGGCTTTCGAATCGGTTAATTATTTTCAAGCGATCCGTCATTGAGATCGATTATCCGGAACGATCTCTCGCCGATCTGACGGGTTTCTCGCGGCGGCGGAGAGAACCGAGATCGCAAGGCCGCGACGGTAACGCGATACGACGATAAAGACCGATAAAATGAAACAAAACGATCGATCAGCCGACCCGTAAAGTACCCCAAAGACGCAAATGAGTCGTTAAAAGAGCGGCGGGCACCCCTGCTGCGACGCCGGCCTCAAGACTCCGTCCCACTTATGAAAGTTCGATTAGAACGCGTCGTTACCTTCACGAACGACCATTCAGCCGCTCGAAAAATGTAGAAATCTGTCGCGAGATTCCGTGACCTTCCAACGACTGTTTGCGAAACGCTTGGCAAAAGTGTCCTCCGTTTGGAAGCTCGCTCCTCACTTTTTCCACTTTGTCGATTTTGCGCGAAGTGAAACTTTGCTGGAAATTTTTGTGGGTCAAAAAGATGCGATTATTCGGATAGAAATCGAAAAGAACAGAGTATATTTTTAGAGTTTCGGTCCTTGTTTCACTGGTTTTAATCTCGCTGCGAAGTTTCACTCAGTGACCTAACCTAACTAAAAGTCCAACCTAAAACATCCAATCTAAATTTTTAAGAGATTAACAGTTACATCTATAGCCGGAAGAAAGATCCTTTCGTACGAATATATTCCACTGTCGAATGGAAAAAAATAGAGAAAGCTTTATCGTGTATTTCAAATGCGTGATTGCTCCGATGCGTCAATAAATTCGATTAGATCCTGCGAATGCAAATTTCACGCAAGAGAAGAGTTTCCCAACGTTCGAGCCCTCGAGCGGTCGAGCTTTCCTCCGACCAAAGAGAGACACGCGTAAACTTTCGCTTTATGGCGACGCGAAATGTCTATTGAGGTGAGGGCACCGGTTAGTTCCGAGGGGGGAAGTTGGACACGGTGGATGACCATCGGACCGGAGGACCGAACGGTTCGACGCGAATCGCGCCGCGACCTCTGACCCCGGCGTCGGCTCGACTCGACGGTGTCACGCCGAGTCACGTGGCCGACATAAAACGTGACACGCCGTGAAATACCTTCCTAATGAGCGAATGAGATGCGTCCACGCACGCAGCTACCGTGTCCTCTTCCTCGTCTCGTTCTCGTCCGCGTTCACCCGTTTCATCGCCGTTAATAACTTTCCGCGTTCTTCGCGGAACTTCTCGTCCTCTCCTCGTCGCGAGTGGGCAAAACTTGGATGCCCTCGAGGTTTCGTTGGCGATTCAACTGCTGCCATTTACGATCGCAGCAAATCTAAAGAGACAGACGTGACGACAATTTCGAATCGTCCAAGGTTTGATCGTTCGATATTTAGGAACAAATCGAGTTGAACTGAGTTCGGCTACAGCAGAGTGTAGCAAATGCTCGAGAGGAGATGACACGTGTCGAAGTCAAGGTAGAACTATTTACAGCGGACATGAAAATTCGCCTGTTGTTGAGAAAATGGGACAATGATGGCACGGTGTTGGGAATTCTTGCAACATTCCGGAGAGGGGCAAGGGGGGAGGGACTCAGTTACACGTACGATTGATAATTTAAGCGTTTTTGCTCTCCGATGGTTGGCGTGCATACGCGAGCCGA
>KQ435727.1:4056392-4067603 GCA_001276565.1 Melipona quadrifasciata | reverse complement strand
CCCTCTTTCAGTCCAAGTCTCAGGACCGAGTTGACCTTCCCTCGAACTCCGAATCCGAAGAAGAAGAAGAAATCGCAGCGAGCGGCAGAAAAGCGGGAAATTCGAAGCGGCTGGTTCGAACCGCGCGTCGAGTCGAGCCGAGTCGATTACAACAGACCATTGGGTTACACCGTTGCGGCTTAAATGTCAGGCTACGCGACGTCTATTACCCCATCCGCAATGCGAGCATCGCTAATTTATCTGTCGTTGCCGCGGCTGAGGTAAGTGTCCCGCAGGTTAGGTGTTGGTTAATCCCCGCGCCACCATTACCCTGTCAGGCACGTGACGAAGGAAATGTGACGGCGGCCGCCTCTCCGACGGATTCTGAACTTTCTCATCGGGCGGCTGAAAAATCAGCCGCGCCGACTGATGAATCATTTCGCGGTGAATTATTCGCGCGCGGGCCCCTCGCCAGCTCGCAATTAAGTCGCGCCGTGGCAACAACAATGAGCCGTGGATAAATGGACAGCTGATCGCTAATTGAATTCTTTCTCGTTGAAATATTTTTTTCATCGCCCGCTTCGCCCCCCTTTCCTCGGTTTTTCGAGGCATTCGTCGAATCCTCGAAGGGGATCGATTTGTCGACGCGTTGCGGTATTCGATCAAGACGACACCCTCAACAGTCAGATTTACTTTATTATTTTACAACTTTCATTCTCCTCCGACTCATGGAGGGCCAATTACGACAAAATAATAAAAACCGCGGAAGAAGATGATCCCGAGGATATCCTGTCGAAAGATACCGGGAGGATAATCGCGTCTGTTCCTCGTGGAGTGATCTCTCGGTGACGGAAGCTCTCGTGTTTTCCCTTTTTCCCCCTTCGAAACTGCCGTGATCTCTGGGAAAGGGTCGCGGAAACCCCCTGTGGCGATCTTTCTCTCTTCGTCCTCTCGCTCTTCCTTCACTCTGGCTCCGTCCGTTCCCCCTATGCAGATTAATGAAGGGTATGAGACTTTAATTGCCGACATCATCGAGGGAAGCCGACTGCGAGGAATCATCGTAACGAGCCGGCCGAGTATCGGAATTTCACCCACCATCCGTATCCTCCCGTAACCGTGAGCACGAGCCTCGGGGACAAGGCATAAAACCCGGTTAATTAATTACCGCAGCCATCTTAGGGAAGACTTTTTAGAAAAGGCTCGCGTCAACGTGACTAAGCGAAACTCTGACCCGTCCCTCCTTTCTGACTGAACTATCGAACTACATTGCTACGTCGTGTTCTCTCTGCGAATACTTTTCTTCTTTTCGGATATTCTCGCAAATATTTTAACCCCAATTTCGCTGGTGTTCTCACAAAGTTAGAAAATTTGGTTCGACAGAAGTAAAAAAAATTCCTTCTTTTCTTTTCTTTTTTTTTTAATAAAACAACAAAATACAAGAAAATACTTATTTTATTAATTTTAAATTAAATTCAAGTTCAAGCGCGATCCTTTCATCGTGTTTGAAAAATTATTTCTTTCAAACGTTGACTGCCAGAGTGTTCGCAAAGAGAATAACATTTATTTTAGCGAGATGATTTTTGGCCCACCCTGTAATGTATAAAATAACTTAACATAATTTAAAATAATTTGAAATAAAAGCGTTTTGAAATTGAGTTCTATAAAATCTCAAGTGTACGATCTCTAAGACAGTCAAAGACGGTTCTTTAGAAATTTTTTAGAACCAAAGGCCAACTCGCCGAGAGATGAGATGAGACACTAGACCCAATGTCACACCGGCGATATCTAAATTGGTCATCGATACAGACCGATCCTCGGCGCGTTCCTTTTATCGAGAGGAGGCACCACCTCTTCATCGCGGTGCTTTTATTAAATTAGCGACGGCCATCGTCACGGCTCGATCCGGTCTCACAATCAATCGGTGGAAGAAGAAAGAGGCGATGAATCGCGTTCTTTCGATCCGCTATCCCTCCGGAGCATCTCGCGTGCGCGACCACGCTTAATTGTTTTCTTTCTATAGAAAGGGAGATTCGTGGCTTGATCGACTTGAGATCCTCTCTTGTCGCGTCGCGGGAATCTGAGAGAGGAGGATCCGTGGTATCCCTGGTATCCCAGACACGCGTGGCATCCCGATAATTGCCGATCGTAACCGCGAACACTGTTGTCAACGCGATTGAAGACCGACACTGCGTCGTTTTCACGACAACCGCGTGTTTAGATACGTTGAAAGAGAAAAAGAAAAAAAAAACGCACATTGTGTAACAAATTAATTTTAGCGTACGTTTGAAATTCACGCGACGATGCTGTCGTTAATCGAGCACGATCGCCGTACGAGAAACAATTGTAACGAGTTTTTAATAGGTTTAATACCCGAGAGCTGAAGAAACGATTCTTAAGCGGCGTTAGATCCTTACGTCTGACCACGCACGTTCCCTTTCTAATTACGACATCGTCGATCGATCGATGTCTAGAAACACGTCCATCTTGGAAAAAAGAAGAGTACGTATCTTTAGTACGTATTTATCGATTTTCAATTTATTCTGTCCGTTCGCCCTCGACTGAAACGTCAAGATTTTTCATTGAACGAAACCGCTCGCGAATAATTCGTAGTAACATTTGTCGATTCGAATGAACCTTTTCCAGAAAAAAAGATCGATCCGAAACTATCATTGCACGATTTAATATACGTAATAAAGCAGTTGACATCACTTTGCAAACCTACAGTGGAGAGCATAGCTGTACCAGTAGCAATGAAAAATTGTCGATAATTTAATAAAGATCGTGTAACGATTCATTTAGTCTCATTTCGAAGCACGAAGCACGTACTTTGACAGTTGTGAATTTCTGGACAGAAACTGAAGACACATTTTTGTTGAAAATTGTGAAAATTCCAACGCGCGTAGAAACGTTAAGAAATTTTCATTTTAGGCTAAATCCACCATGGTTTATGAAAATTGACGTTTTTTCCTTACAGCGATTTCTATGCGCTTTTGTTCACCATACCATTGAATTTGGAACATTAGGAATTCGTTAGATGACAGTGTTGGGATTTTCCAATTTTCGTCGTGTAACCCTAATGTCCAATATTCAATGAAACAGTAAAAAGAGAGACGAAAAATTGTAGAACAAATCTTAGGAAATCGGCGACGTATTTAATCACGAAAAAAAATTGTTTAACGCTTTTACGCGCGTTTGAACTTTTACAGTATTCGAGAGAAACGTGCCTTCAGTTTCCCACCCTCCACGGCGATGTAAAATCATCTTCAAAAGAAACAAACTCGCGACTGTCAAAACAGAAGCTTCGCTCCTTAAAGCGAGACCAAGTGGCTCACTGTATTGTCATTTTTCACAAAGTTACGTCAGTTTAAACGATTCGCGATATTTCATTGTTATTGGTGTATTTCAATGACGCTCCCCGCTGTAATTAACAAACGTCCATCGATTTTCAATTTATCCCGTCGGTCCACCCCCGCCAGTTTCGTAATCTCCGGCCGGACAAAGTCCGCGGCGTCGATTAACGCGTAAATCAATGAACAGCCCGTGTTCTCGTGGACACGAGAATGGCGGGTACGGATGTTTCTTTTCAATATAGCTGAGAATTCCATGACGTATCTCCGTGGCGAGGCATACGTCCGTCGTCCAACGGATAGAGGAAAGAAGAAGAAGAAGAAGAAGAAGAAGAAGAAGAAGAAGAAGAAGAAGAAGAAGAAGACGAAGGAAAAGGAGAAGAAGAAGAAGGTGGAGGATCGATTCTACTTCAAATACTTGAGCCACGCCCATCCAACCTCTACCCCTTTTTCTTCCTCTTACACCACGGGTACCCGACCTTTGATCTCCGAGGGTAACTCGTGCTGTACGCGCTCACGCGTCCGAGATGCACGCAAGCCGCTTCTTGGCGAACGCGGCGCGAGGAGAGACAACGAGAAGAACGCTAGGATAATAGAGGAAGACAGAAGCGAAGGGGGGAAAGAAGGACGGAGAAGGACGCGCAACGAGGGAGAATCGTGGAAGAATAAAAGGGTTATAGAGGAGGGGAGAATGGGACGGAACGATAAAACCACGGGAACACGGGGTACGTAGAAAGGAGAAGAGAGGTAATTGAAGAATAGCGGATTTGAGCGTATATTATAGTCGGACGAGGCGGGGGGGGAGCCTCGACTTTTTTTTGTCATCGTAAATAAGTTACGCAGGAATCTCATGAGCCGTTAATGCGAGTGAACGTCCTCCCGCTGAAACTCATACCGCCGATCGTACGATACCAACGTACTTATATCGTTAGGTTGATGCGTGCGGGAATAGGATGGTACTGCACGTGGTGTAGATTCATTAGCATTCATCCCGATCGAATTAGTATCCGAGCATCCCGACGGGCTTGGGGAATGTCCAAACACCTTTGGATACCTCTCAACTTCCTTCGTCCCTTTTATTTTGCTTTCGAGATTATCTCGTAAATGATTTTCAGAAAATTGTCCAACAAAATTATTTGATTACCGAAACTGATCTCCTACGATATTGTAGTACCTTGCGGAGGTAAAATTACCTTCTTCTTCTGTCGCTTAACGTTCCATCTTCCGAGAGAGATAAGAATTTGATCTTTAAGAAATTCCTCCGTACGAAACGTAAAAAGGGAGAGACACAGCCCGGGAGAGAGAGAGAGAGAGAGAGAGAGAGATCCCAGTTGCCATATTGAGCTGTGACATTATTTAACCTTCTCTGGTACCGTTTGACAATAGAGGCGGAGAGGCAGTAAGAGAGACTGAAAACCATATAAAGCTGCGATCCGAGTCCTTTCACATTTCGCAATGATTGAAAACTGGCGTAGGATAGGTCGCGAAAGGCGGCATCATTATGAATATTTCCATCTCTCGTCCGATAACGCTGCGGAGCCTTATCGATCTTCGCGCGGCTCAACGAGAACGGGAAGTTTTGTAACGAGATAAATGTTCGGGCCCCCGATTGGGTGAGGATCGAACGGATCTCCCTACGAGGAGATCCACGTGACCTCGCGGGGTCAATCTGTGCGTTAGAAACGTGCACGTGCATCGTAACAGGAAACGTAAGAGATTTCGCACCGAAACGCTCCTTACGTTTGATAGACATCTTCCATCGATTTCAACTACCAGAATTACAAATAGAAGTTTCAATAACCCCAATAACCGATACTTTCGCCCCCCCCCCCCCTTTGAGCTCGTTTACCAGGTTAACCCTCGGCAGCGCGAAATTAGGAAATCAACGGTTGGGTCGAACAGGAAGGATTCGATGAAAGCTCGGTGGTTGCTTTCGAATAAAGCAGAGTCCGTCTCGTTTTCACATTTTTTTTATACTTTCCACGCTGCCGATACGGTGCAGCTTTCGCAGTAGTGAGAGATCACGTAGCAAAACCACAGAGAGGAGAAGCCTCTTTGTCAGCGACGGGTGACAGAGTTTCGCCGAGGAAGATTCGAGGAACAGCCGCGAATCTCGGTGCAAGAAGCGTGGCTACGTTTATTACGGGTAAATCGTCGGGACCCTCGGAAGTACGGCCGTTAATCTCGGCACGTCCGACGTGGCCGTCGATGGAGTTACACCTCGTGCACCGTTCTCTCCTTCTCCCGTTCTTTCTTTTCTCTCTGCTGGCGTCCGACGCGCTCCACCCTGCCGCGAACCCTTTTCCTCCGCTCGCGCGGTTTGCGCGGCGCTCGAGCACGGCGAAAATTAGCTTATTAAAATAACAATTACGGAGTTCCGTCCGGCCATTGTGGCCAGTGTCAGGGGTTAAGCGCCAGTCGTTGTAACTTAACGGAGAGACGCAGGCACCGGAGACGGCTAGGCTCGCTCGATTCCGTACTTTTGTTCGAACACTGCTCGTTGCCTTGGAAATCTCGAGCGTTTGGCAGAGCTCGTTTTCTGAAATTTCACATCGACCAAACTGCGATCCTGAGAAAATTGCAATTTTTAGTCATTTCTGTGGATTTTCTAATCTAACAGAGATTGAGGACCAAACGCAGTTTCTTCTAGAAGTACTACCTCTTGTTGCCTCGAAAATCTCGAGCGTTTGACAGAGTTTGCTACATCTTCTGAAGTTTCCAGTTGGAAAAATTTGAAATTTTTAATCACTCCTGCAAATTTTCTAATCTAATAGAGATTGGGGACCGAGCGTAGTTTCTTCTAAAAGTTCTATTCCGTACTACCTCTTGTTGCCTCGAAAATCTCGAGCGTTTGACAGAGTTTGCTACATCTTCTGAAGTTTCCAGTTGGAAAAATTTGAAAATTTATAATCACTCCTGCGAATTTTCTAGTCGACATAAATCGGAGACCAAGTATAGTTTGAACAAAGTTCGCTAGAAAGATCAATCGTCTCGCTCTCGAATGTTGATTCGCCGAACAATAGCGCGGAATGTTGTCACAGCACTGTGACACTTGTCTCGTTGCGCAAGATTTTTCTATCCGCTTTCAGAAATTTGTCTAGAAACCAGCCCCCACGCGTTCAAGTATAATACGCTCTGCGCATACACGGAGACAAACGACCGCCTTGACAGAACGTTCAATATGTACACGTATAAAGGAATATTCGCGAACCGCTAATGAAAATTTTCTGTTGACTACACATCGTCGAGCTAACGGACGCCCACGAGTCGCGGAACGTGTTAACAATTTGTTACAATAGCTTCCATTGAGCGACATACGCCGAACACCGGCGATTACTAATTGAAGAGGATATACACCTGAGATATAGTTCTCGGCTCCGGTGAAAGACAGGGTTGAGAAATCGTGGTGGAATTCTATTAGAAGTTGGTTGCGATGCGAAACGATGAAATATGCAGGCAACACGGTGGTTCTACAAAGGCACGATCAATCACCGGTTGTCAATCGGAGAAATGAATGTTTGCTCGTACCCCTCTGGTAATCACTCTGGAGAGAGACACTGTTTCTCCCGGTTATTAATTGTCGCAGCCGGTACGAAGAAAGAATCGCCGGGTATTAGGAAAGAGAGGCCTCGCTTCTAAAGAAGTTATTAAGTTAATCTCCAGGTACAAGCTTTTAGCGATCGCGGTTCATCGGAAAGGTCAGAGAACGCTATTTAACTCTGTCAGCGGTAATGTTGAGATGCATGGGACGTAACCCCTCGAAATGTGTCGGCCACGAATCTAACCGTGTCGGCCACGGTTTACTTAATGAGCACAAAAACATAACTGGAATATCGTTTGGCTCGTTCCGCGTTGCGTTAATGGGGAAGCTTTCTCGAGTGGCCCCGAGGTATTTGGAACAATGATCGAGCCGAAATCAATTATTAAAATTAACAATTAACCTATTGACCGAGTTCGCTTCGCGTCTCCGCCGTCGAAGAGATTTCCCGTTTCCTCGAAATGACTGTCGACGCAGCCGCTTGTATCAGTCTCGCGCGAAATCATTGTTCTTCAGAAAGTTGATAGTTGGTAGAGGAAATTGTCACTGTAAAGTAAAATGAGAAATTTCTTACGGTCCCAAATGAAATAACAATCGTTGAGCCTTTTAACACTGGAACTATCAAATGATCAGTTTCTAATTTATCACAGAAATTTTCTAAACTCATAACAGTGTACTTTTAGAGACTTGAATGATTTCTATACATATATTTGTCAATAAAATATATCGATAGAAGCTTGAGATGCAAATTTCTTCCTGCATCTCAATTTCTCTGCTGCAAACTTTTCACTTTAATCGCTGGTAATAGGAAATTTCTGAAATGAAATAATAGTCATTGCTACTAACGAAATAGTCAAAATTATAAATTTATAACAGTGTATATATTTTTTAGGGACTCGATTTTTGGTAAAATATATTGACAGAAGCTCGCGTTACAAATTTCTTTCTATTTCATGCATCTTAATTTCTCTGCGGCGAATTTTATGCTTTGGTCACTGGTAGTTCTACCGTTGCGAAATGCGAAATTTAGACGTGTCATTTTGCGAACGAATCAGCCAGCGCCGACACCCTGGAGACATGAATGCAGCGATAGAAGCGACGCGAGCGTTCCCGACGTCTTTAGCACGTCAACCGAGTGTAAACGTGTTTCCGTGGCCGAGGGGGGGGAATTTTCGCGCGGCACGCTGTCCAAAGATGGCCTCGCGAGAAGGCGCTCTTTAAAGGAGGTCGAGAGGTGTTAAAGGACGCTAAGGAGGGCGTGTCGCCGTCCATTAAAAAAGCTCTGAATGCGTCGGCCGGCAACGCGGCGCATTCAACGCGGCGTAACCCTCGCTAATTCCCCGCCATAAAGCTACCGACGGCTCGGCGTATTGGAATAAATAAGCCGCGCGCATCTCGACAGTGGTGACCGTTTGCGCGAGAAGGTGCAAAGTGGGGCTCGAATAACGCGCGACAACGCAAACTAACACGCGACCGACAACGCGCGCGTACACGTATAAATGATAATTCATTTTACGCCCGTTAGCGCCTGAACGTTCGTCGCCCGGATGTATGAGCGTCTTGTTCTCGACACGCGAAACCAACCCCCCGAGCTCGAGGCTACCGAACGCTTCTTTTACACCGGGCGAGGTGAAAGACGTTTGGTGTTAAATGCGGGGTTTTTTCGAGAGCGAATATTCTACGCTCGCGTTGAATTAAAGAAGGATTTTCTTGAGATTTCTGGCTTTCAATTTTCTAGATATTTAAAGTACAACATCTGTCTTTAATTATTCGGCTATGAAATGTAGTCTAAATTATTAGGTTTGAGTTAATTATTTAGCTTTGCAGTATATTTTGGCCGAAAAATGTTTCTGCTTTAATCATACCGTGTTAAAATAATCTCCATTTCGGAAAATACAACACTTCTGCCTTTAATTATTTGGCCGTGAAATGGAGTTTAATTATTCAACTATGAAATGTAGTTTCAGTTATTAAGTTTAAGTTAATTGTTCGGCATACGAAATATAGTTTCAACTTTTAGCTCGTTTATTTTCGAAAGCCTCGCAGTACTTTTTGGCCGAAAAATGTTTCTCCTTTAATTATACCGTATTAAAGAATAATCTCTTCGCGATCGCGATCGAAAGAAAGTACGAACGTGGCGCGATTCCTTTCTCGCTTGTCAATTTCGTTAATAAGAGACGCAGAAAAATTTACGCGACGTCTTCGCGAAGGAATTCGCAAACAAGAATTGCGCAACGCGGACGACTCTTTTCCAAGCTGTGACGCTCGATAAATAATGTCGCAACGAAGAACGATGCACCCTGATTTACTCCGCGGCCGCTTCTGCTATTACGTGCAAGAGAATAACTGTCCGCGATCGCGTGCATATTTCACACACGCAGAAAATACTTGTTAAACTGCATCCCGATGTGTACGGAGTGTTACGTCTCGAATAAACGTTCGAGAGTCCGTGGCATCGGCAAACTTGGAACTTTTAACAAACAGCCGGCAGCCGGTGACGAAACGGCGACGCGTTATCCGAGGAGCTTCGAGTCGCCTCTCGAGCGTGTACGGAGCTTCGCGAAAAGTTTCAACGACTTTCCTCGGAAGATCTTCGAGACCCCCGTCGCGAATTTTTCACGGCGTCCTACCGGTTTTTCGAGGCCTAATCGAACTTCTCGCGATTTCTTCGACCTTCTTAAAATTCATCGAGGAGAAACTCTCCGATGTCTCGCGCAAGCGAGAAGCGATTTTCGTCGCGGCGAGCTTCTACGACGAGTCGTCTCGTAGCTGAACTTTTGAGAAGTCCGCGTCCATTAGCAACGCGCGACAACAGTCCAATAAACTTCGTCGTTCGTTTATTAACCGAATGCTCGAGTCTGCCGTATCGGGGAGTCGTCCTTCCCTCTCAAAGCGCCGCTTAAACCGGGAAGATGCTCCGGAAAGGTGGAGTGTGGAACAGGCGGCACACACGAGACGAGACGAGAATCCGAGAGTCCACGCTCTGGCGGCACTCCGCCAGCCACTTCCAGATATGATCGTCGTAAAATAAATTGCCGGCGTGCAACGGCCGGCGTGGGAGTAAATTACGAGAATAAATAAGGCGTAAACGACCGCGGAGGGAACTTTGAACCTCTTTAAGCCTAGGAACCCGAGGAGTGTGGGCGCCGAGTGGAGTTTTTAGATCCGAGCCGGACGGGGCATAGGTGTCTCTCACGGAGAGACAGGGCCGTAGCGAATACAACGTCGTCGACAGGTGGACTGGCTCTCTTCTCTTCCACCACTAACACGAGAGCTTGCGCGTAGAGTAACCGTCTCTCGCACGGGAGCTTCTCGCGTGTTAACGAATAGGACACGCTGACACTGGCCTAGACACGGGTGGGTGTGTTGAACTCGAACTATCGAGAAACGTGAACAACGAAATTCGTGGAAGGGTCTAAGCCGCTAATCTACGGTCCGCGTCTAATCTACACCCCGTATAAACGATCGAGGCCGCTCCAAAAATTCCCTTTCATTCCGCCGCCAAAGGTGAGGGGGAGGGGCGGGGGGGGAGGGGGGAAAGAAGAAAACAACAAAGTCCGAAACTTGGTTCGTCCGTCGAGTTCCTCTCCCGAAACAGGTTTCTAACGATTCCATATTTTCACGTGATACAACAAATCTGGTCCGAAAACGATCGTCCCTCCTCCCCCTTTCCTCCCGACCGAGATCCGAAAGCGGGGAAAAAGAAGAGAAGGAAAAATTCTCCGCCTGCGCGTCTCGCAACGAAATTCGACTCGACTCGATTCGTCGTCGGCGAACGATCGCCGGAGAGAGGGGAAAAAAGAAAGATCTGTTTCAAAACGAACGGAAAGTATCTGTCGAACGCGAGAAAGTGAACGGGTCGTTGGTCGTGAAAGGGATTGGGGGTCGGGGTCGAGCGGGCCCGGCCCTGTCCCCGCCGATAAAACCTCGCTGATCCGTCGTTGATACTCGTTGCCCGTAATCTGAAGATCCTTCGCGAGAGGGAATCGGAATCGTGGCTCCATGGAAGCGGCACATGGAAAGCAAGAAAGAGTGAGAGACAGAGAGAGAGAGAGAGAGAGAGAGAGAGAGAGAAGGGGGGCGGCGATAAGAGGACGAAGCGAGAAAGGGAGTAGTAGGAGATCCTTCTCGGAGAGTCGTCCTCCAAGGTGTCGGCAAACAGGGCCGTTCGACGAGTGGTTCGACGCCGGTGGTCCAACGCGGTAATGCCTTAGTTTCCATGCAAACTGGCCGTACGCCTCCATACCTTACGCATAACCGGATATTAACATGGGAAGTGGCCGATGAGACTCTCCCTCGAGACTCGTCGTTGTCCTCTCCTCTCTTACCAGCCGCCACTTGCACCTT
>KQ435727.1:4018570-4032860 GCA_001276565.1 Melipona quadrifasciata | reverse complement strand
ACGGAGTTCGTTCAGTTTGTTTTTCCATCTATTTCTAACGACAATGTCTCGCATCGTTCTTCGATAATGATAATAATAATAATGATAATAATATACAGAGCCACCCTCATCCGCCAATTATCGAAATTGTTCGCGAAATTAAAAATTAAAAATCTAGTTTCGAGCGATCGAAGAGCAATTATTAACCAACGGAGGCGATTCTGACGATCATTCGCCATGTGCCAGAAGAGGAAAGTTGGTACCGTGGCGCGTATCAAAAATGATTTCCCGTTTCAGCGAGTCGGCATAACTGGGTGAGACGGCGGCGGCGGCGGCGGCGGCTGATGGCTTCTTGTGGGAACGACCAGCTAAAGCGCGTACGCCGAGGCCCGAGGTAAAAAAGGTTAAACGTCCAACAGATGACGCGGCTGTGTCACCTCGGTTCTAATCCTTGCGCGCCGGTGCGGTACACTGCGACGAAACTAAATAATGTCCTTCGTGTCTCCTCGATCTTCGTTATCCTTTCCGTTGTACGGACGTTTAACTGCGCGTACCCTTTTTTTTTTTTCTCGGATGGAGTTACACCGTTACACGAGACGTCTCGCAGAATCGATGGATCGGACGTATCGCACGACATGCTAGTCGGAATAAAATTAACGAGCGTGGAATGTCCACGAACGACGAGGTTGCAGAAAGTGGCCATTTGCAACTTGGTAAAAATTTCTTTCATTTACGTTCTCGAGTACTGCGAACCTACAATTGAAAAATAACGATCCAAGATGAAAATTATTCGCATTCGGAACACGCGGCCGCTGTAATCATTGCCCGACGTTGTCAGAATCCTCTGCCAGACGTCTCTCGATCGCCATGATAGCCCGACCTCTCTCTCGGCTCTTAACCGCTTAATCGCACACCCGCATCCTGGCACGGGGACGTCTCATTAAGTAACGGCGCGAAGGTAATGCCGATGACGAATGGCACTCGAGGAAGAAATGAAAGTAGCGTGCCAGCCGGGGATATTTTTCCCCGCGTTACACGGCTGATGATTCGCCTTTACGCCGTGGCGCGCACGCACGCACGCACGCACGCTTCACGCCACTTTTTTCTTTTCTTTTTTTCTTTTTTTTTTTTGTTTTGTTCGCGCGCCAAAGGGTGCGACGGCGAAAGGTGCTGCGCTGGGAAATGTGGGCCTCGTCGGAACAACGGTGCCTTTATTCCCCTCTTGTCCGGCAGTCGGGACAAGGTGGGACTGGAAGGCGCGGAGCCTCTGTAATTGCCCGCAATTTTTATCGAGTGATTGTTGGCTGGAAGGGTTGAAGATGACGTGGATAACGGAGGTGACGTGGATGATCGTTGAGGCAAGGGAATTGTATGAAAATTAAGATTATCTCGCGTCGCGCGAGACGAAAGAACTCTGACATTAACGCTAGAACTACCGGGGTATAGACTAAAATATATAAAATCGTTTTTTGTAGTACGACAATGAACTTTTATTCATTTTTTTACTTTACAGAAGTCAGTCGAATCTCTTGCGAGTCCGCAAAGTTGCTCCAAAAAATTATAGATTGGTCGTTTTGGCCGCTTTGGTAGTTCTAGTGTTATCGTCGCAGTATGTTCTTTTCTCGTATGTTCAATTAAAGATTATATCATTTGATCAAAGAAATGAGCTACGGCTAGTTTAGAATAACTACTAAATTTGTGACACTGAAATAACACTTTTGCAATTATAGCTCCTTATCCTGCATTGCAGTTCGAGTTCTCCTCGCTAATTTACAGAAATCAAAAAGAAAGAGACTCGAAGCTAATTCACGCGAATCGCGTCGCAAAACTCGACGAATCTCCGCTCGCGACCAGTCGAAGGAAGAGAGATCGCGAGAAAAAAGGGCAAAAAGAAAAGAAAACTTACCACGTCGGTGTTGGCCGCTGCGGTGGCGATCGTCGATGTAGGCGTCCACCACCCCGCGGTGGCGGATGTCGTACTTGTAATGATACCAACACCCGTTGCTACAGGGATGGATCCGCTCCCAGCCAATCCTGCCGAGCTCGACAAATCGCCCACGTCCATTCGATGTTTCTTTAATCTCTCGATGCAAACCGTTCGCGCCGGTCCCTCGAGCCGTCTGTTCCGTGTTCGATGTCGCGACCCAACATTTTCGTGCGTGTCTTACAAGCGCCGACGCTGTCGAAAATTTCCTGGGCCACCGTGGATTCTCGCGATATCCTCCTCGGCCGATGCAGCCGGGGACCACCTCAGGGGCACCTCAGCTGCGTTTCCTCCAGCTTCGTGGATACCGCGTCGTGAACTGGAACGAACCACCAGCCGGCAATTCGACTCGTTAATTCAAATCGATCGCGGGAGGTGTTTGGTTTGTTTTTTTTTTTTTTTTTTTCGATCTTGAATCTCCGGCGTGATTCTCCGGCGTGTCACGAGTCGTTTGCGAAAGGAACAATTGAGCGGCTTCTTGGGGATCGACGAATTCCGTGCGAAGAATTTGAGCTGGGAAACTGTGACTTTTTCTGATATTTTTCAACAAACGAACAGAGCTTTCTGAACTTGACGATCAAGTGTCTGTCGGTGTAACTTAAACGCGACTGTTTTCCGTTCCCGTGGAATCGTCCACGAGCCGTTTTATTTCTGTGCTTCCCTGATTTCACTGATTGCGAGCAGGAACCCCGTACCGAGAGGCTGAGGCTTCTTTTTTGGCCAAAGTAATTGAAAGAGCAAAGAGAGTTTTGGCGCGGAAAACGTATAATCGGAAACGTGATAATTAACTTCTCAACGGTTACTTAATACAGGTACTTTTGACGCGCGTGAACTCGTACCGTTATCCAATTAGCCGACGATATCATTCCAGTTTTTACAGCTTTTTTTGGAAATTATCGAAGGAGGAACATTGCGGTTCAAGTTACTGTTGAAAGGTGAAAACTACTTAGTAGCCTACTTTTTGCAGTTTGAAAATCACCGAAAAGGAAATGTTGCGATTCGCTTGGGGGAAATGAGGAAGGGAACGTCGAGAGAAGAATCTCTCCATCGACTCAACCGTGGAAAATAAAAAAGGCGAGGAGCGAATCAATGATTGAAAGAGAACGTCGAAATCGGCGAAATTCCGCGAGAGGTCGGGCAAAATGCTGGTCGTTCTTTCGAAAACGAAAGCGGAGGGATGGGATTGCACGGGAGGAGGCGCGCTTCCGGCGAAACGAAAGCCCAACCGTGGCTGCCATTTCTTGCGCGAGCCTCGCCGAGATAACATGTCGTGTTTACAGCGGTGTAACGCCATTACCATGTTAACGGAGCCCGCCTCGCAAGGGACGTATAAATACGGGCGCTAATTACGGCGCCGGCCACGTATTAATTTCATCCGCGCGCGAGGAACCGAGCCCGCGTCCGCCTCGCGAACCGCGACGCGTGTAAGCGTGGCCCCCGCGTGACTCCTTTCCTCGATCGATCCGAAACTCGGGAACAAACAGCTCCCCTTCTCCGTGAATTTTCTCGAAAGGAACATTCGTCGAACGAATTCAGATTTCAGGTTTCTAGTCGTTAAATCCAGACTTGTGAACTCTGACCGCAACTGCATGTTCCGATCCTGCGAAACCTAGTGGTTTCAATCGACAATGAGATTTTTGAAAATGCGAGTTCAAGCGTTGTATTACAATCGGAAGAAAATTTAATAGATAGATGTATCGACGACGTTCATTTCACAATAAATACACTAACAGCAAGCTAAAGTATATTCCAAGAGTTTGGACAGTTTTTGAAAATTTCCTGAAACGAGGGATCATCGCCCAGCCTACTCGATCTAAACCCGAGTTTCAAATCGAAGAGACATTCCATTGGAGAAAAATCTACAGACGGAAGTGCCATTGACTGTCGCGAAAGATCCGACAATCAAGAACGGGTGGGTTCTTATCTCCTCGTTCGCATAGCATGTCATGGAATTTTAATCTCGCTGCGATTCCAATTAACCATAAGATTAGATTTTTGAAAACGTTGAAACATTTCTGAAGATGTTCCAAGCGTCGAAAATTGCAACAGGGCCGCTGGAGGATTGACTCTTGGCTATCAGTGATCGGCGCGCGTCTCGATCGAGGAAGTACGCACGAAGAAACTTCGAGTGATGCATGGACCGGGAAGAGACGTTCCATTTTCTCCCTTTCCTCTCTCTCTCTCTCTCTCTCTCTCTCTCTGTTTCTCTGTTTCTCTTCAATTTTCCATCAATCTCAACGCAGAGAACAGTCTCTGCAAGATACCGAACCGATCAAACTAAGTAACGGAGGAACACGACGCCGCGATGCCGGCGAGTTTTATCGCGAGACATCTTCCTTAAATAATGACAAATTAATTAAGATGGCCGGTATCGCGGCGCGGAAGACCGGTTTACATCGCGCGTATCGTCGCCTCTGCTCCACTCCTATAAATCCAACGTTTCTACGGGGCGTAGAGACCCAACCCGTTTCCCGTTCGCCGCTGGGAAATATAACACGACGAAATGAATTTCCACGATCGTGAAACACGCCTCGCCGAGAGGAAATTGTAACATTATATCAGTTTAACGGCGAGACTCGGCCGTTTGGGCGGCGTTCAACAGCTGTTGGTAAATGACTCGCAATCGGCCCGATCTCTTCCGCGCTATAATTGATCCGGTCGTTAAATCGTTGCGCGAAATTGACGATTCCCCGCCAAGTTCATTATCAGCGGCTTGGATTTGAACAGCCATTTTCCTCTTTCTTTGAACATTGTCGAAACCTGAGACACGATTGAACACTCCGGTGGAGTAAAAATTCGCGAAACTCGCGAGACAAAGCGAAGAGCGGGAAATTTCCAGGGAAAACTACGAATGGGGAAATTTTGATGTTGAAATGCCAGCGTCGACACGGTTAAAGTAAAAATAATCAAGACGGATATTTTGAATCTTTCTCTGAATATTCGTTAATTGAGATTAATATACCCGTCGCTGTTACGTTAGCCGCTATCACTTTCTTACGGTGAAAACAATCTGTCACACAACGCAGTGAAGTTTAAACGTGCGTTTTTAAATGTCAAACATAATCGGGAAAATCTCACCCATGTTACAACTTTATAACCTTACAACTGAATCGTTCGGTTAATTAATATCTGTACGACTTTAATACGTTGCTGAACAAACGTGAAAATCCACGCGTCTAATCCGCGCGCGTGCGAACGTGAGCTTGTAGATAAAATTAACGAAAGAGGCATCCGCAACTGAGAACCCGTTCTCGCTGAATTCAAACGCGTAGCGTTTGGATCATAAAAGCAGTAAGAACAAGAAACTAAGCGAGAGAGAGAGAGAGAGAGAACAGGCGAGAGCGCAAGCGTTGCACGATTTGTTAACGAATATTTTTTTTCCTTTTTTTTTTTTTCCAAAGAACGATTCCCCCTGGGATCGGAGCAAGAACAGAGAGGCTCTCGCAACCACGTTACCACGAGCGCAACAAGTTTGCAGTCCTTGAAATAATCGCTCTTTTACCCGCACAAGCGTTACCGCGTGTATGCAAACGTAATACATCGCGTCACTCTTTAGAAGACCGCCTGGCAAGCTGGATTAGCAGCATCGCACAATCCTCGTCCGAGAGGGACTAAAAACGAGCAGGTCTCCGTCGACAAGCCGAGCCATTCCGATTACTCAAACCCTCCGACCACTATCTACTCTACGCTTCTCGCAGTCGCGGGGAACAACGCTGGATTTCAAGTTTTTCCTCGCCCGCAGAAATGAGATGACTTTGAGATTTTCTTTTTTCCAGCTGGGGCCACGGCCGTTTAGTTTAAATCTTAAACGTTCAACTGGAGGACTCTTCTTGTTTCACGTTGCGCGTCGACTCAAAGACGACGTATTCTTAAAAGAACGTATTTCTTTTTTTTTTTCCAGCAGCGAAGATTTGCACACTGTCAAACATTGTGACGATCTGGTTTCCACGCTTCTTGAGATCTTGTCGTCTCAACGATCAAACGTCGAATATTTTGCGAGGGCCAAAAGAAAATAGCCAAACGATCGATATGTACAAGGACCACCTAACCAAGAAGGAGAAAAAGCGTTCGCCAAATCGCAACGCGACGCGCTTAAGAATACTTTTTATTTGACGCACGCATGATTCGCACGGTTTTTTTCGACTTTCCCAGGCTGTCACGCGTCATTAACGTCCTAATTGTCCGTCACTTTTTTTTTTTTTTCACCTTGGCTGACCATCCTTCGAGGCATCGGTGTTCGTAATAGTGATTGAAAGGTGAAACACTCGCGCGCGCGCGTCAAAGGTATCGCTTTCTCCCTCTCTCTCTCTCACTTTTTCTCTTTTCCTTCACTCCTCGTCCTTCTTTCTGCCACTCTCTCATCGTCTTTTTTTTAATCTTTTTCGGTCATTCTTTTTTTTTTCGTCCTCCTCTCTGTTCCTTTTTTTCTTTTCTTTTCTGTCGCAAGCATCACGATCACTGCCAGCCCGTGGCAGCCAATGAGTGACGAGGCGGCTGCAACTTTAATGAACCGGTTGTCAGCGGCACGTCACACGGATATCATGGTACCGACTGCAAACGGTTGAAATTGTTGTGCCCGTGACAAATTAATCGCCGACGCCGCCGAATCGAACGAGCAGAGAGAGAGAGAGAGAGAGAGAGAGAGAGAGAGAGAGAAAGAGGGCCGAATCGATCTTTCGTACTAGCCGGAGGCTAGCTGGCTCGTCAGACTCGATTCCGTGATCTCTCGATCGACGAATCCACGAGTAGAGTGGACGCTAGAGCAAGCTGGGGTTGTTTCGGTCAAAGTTACGGATCAAATTTGATATCGTTCAACTTACTGTGAGTCAGAGTCGCTGTCAAACGTGGACAGAAGCGAAGAAATTGAAAAGAGAGATAAACTCGCACTATTGTCAAAGTTCACTAGTTCGTACACAGGGAGAACTGGTAGAAGAACGTCGAGGCTCGGTTCGCGCGACAAGTAGAATCTCCCCTCGGTGGTCAGACATGCCACCTCGGCGCACAGCTCGACGTCTCGAAGCGATCACAGTCACCACGGATCGCCGAATATCGACCGGTGCCCGATATTCGGCCACATATTCTTCCCGCTCAAATCCCTCGCGTGCCCGTCGACGACGACAAACTTTCGTTTCACGATCATCGACTGCACGTACCATCGGCTAACGACGACGGGGACAACGAACGAAGAGTTCCACTGGTATGCTATTCTCCCGCTCTCGAGACTTTGTTCTTCCTGAGCAGCGCGCCGCGTTAGAGTGCGAAATGAACGGTTGGCCGCCGCGTGTCTGCTCGCGCGACACCGTACCGACCGATCGTCTCCGTAGCTGCCATCGGAGCTTCGTAATCCTCGTAAACTCGTATCGTGCACACACACACACACGCGCGCGCGTTCGCCAAACTTCGGCACGTCTCCCTTCGCAGCTGCGAGCTCTCGGAACTTGCGGAGGGAAGTAACGAAATTGCGGCTGTCGAAGGTGTCGGGAGTGGTTGACGAGGCGCTGGTAGCTCGAGCGTTCCCGCGATTAGCCGGGGCCGCGAGGCGCGCTCGAGCCGCGTCCACTGGGAATCCGCTGGCGGGCGACACTCGCGCGAGACACGCTTGGAAGCGACGGTGACCGTCCGAACGCAACGGAGAGACGCGAGAAAAAAAAAGTCGACTAAAAACTGTGGGAGAGACGGAGAGAGAGACGAGAATGAAGTGGAAACGTAGCGAGAAGAGAGAGAGAGAGAAGGGAGGAGGGGGGGGGAGGGGAGAAGCACTCGGTGGCGACGTCGAGAGGTGTACGAAAAGAAGAATGGAAGGAGGGAAGAAGGAGGAAGCGTGGGACAAAACGGGACGAAGAAGAAGAGGACGGAGTCGTGGCTGGACCACCGGCCGGCTCGGGGCGTGCGCTCGTGTAGCACGTGGCCGCGAGACTGAATATCCCCTACCTTGGCCACCTTCGTCAGTCCGTTTGTCCGCCTCGTCCTTATCTTACCTAGTCGACCGAGAAAGACTACCGCGGCCTTCTCTCGTTCTCTCTCCTCCCACCACGCGGCTGCACCTTCTCCTTCTCGATGCTCTCGCTCCTCTTCCTCTTCTTCTTCTTCCTCTTCTTCTTCTTCTTTGTCCTCGTCTTTCTCTTCCTCTGATGCTTCTTCGCAGCCTCTTCTTCTTCTTCTTCTTCTTCTTCCTCTTCCTTTTAGCCTCTCTTTTTTTATTCTTCGTTGTGTTCCTTGCTGTTCCTCGTTCTTTCTTTTTCTAGTCGCCGAGATTTTGTGGAGTAATTCCCCTTCCCTTTCTTTCCTCTTCCGACAGTTCTCTTCTTGTTCTTTCGCTTACGTTCTTTCTCTGATTCTTCCAACTTTTTTCTAAATTCTGCGCACTTTTATTCTCATCTTACGTTACGTTCTGGCATTTGTGAGGTTTATTTTTTTTCTACGATTTATTCCTGATCTCGCTAGCTTGTCGACCTTCCTCCGCGCGGAATCAATCTCGGGCTCTCTCAGAGAGGAAGCTTCCGACCGATTCTGATACCTTTTTGTACGATTCTTAATCCTCTTTTTAACTCCCGAGTCGCGCAGTTCTTTTTCGAAATTTTCCTCGCGGCCCAATTTTCACCATTCCGCGTTCCCTGCGTTCCCTAAACCGATAATTCCGGCAATCGGAAAATTCAATGCTCGATCGTACGAGCTTCAGAGTTATGAACTTTCCACGTGGCAACAAAATCGACGGTCCATAAACCAGCTTAGCTAGACTACCTTTTCCAGGGACTTTTCCGAGCATCTATATTTAACGAGCCGTCCGTTCGACGACGTGATTTCCCCGCGCTCGGAGCGGAGAGCACGTGCGGAAAAGCGCGATCGCCATAAAATCGCCCATCAGCCCGACTGTGACAGTCGTTCCTCCCCGTAAACATAATCGAAGAAAGTATCGCCGTCTTATACGAAAGATAATTTATCAGTTGAGATCTATGTGGATTTTTGGTTATGAATGCCAATCGTATAACTTGCGATGCCCATGGAAAATTGAATAATCCAACTTCTCTTTTTCTATTTTTTAATAAGATGTTATGAATTATACATGATTTCGTGCAATAGACTCCCATATAATACGTTATACTGCAGTTTCTTGTAAAGCTTTGTTTTATCACATTTTACGGAGTATCAAATAAATAATAATTTAGCGTAACAGAGTTTCAATCTTCAAACATTTTGTGTCTAATGTTGTCTTGATAATTTCAGTATAATTTGTAGCGTGCGCAGCGCGAAATAAGGAAGAGACTTCAACGCCCGCAGAAGAAGGTGCGCGGTGATTCCAATGCGGGGTTGGTAACGTTGCGCACCAGCTTTAACTCATATCCCTTGGCCATACAACGCGAAAGATAATGATTTCAATTGTATTTTACTTTTGCCGCTTGATATTTCAGATATCGATGTATAATAATTTCCTCTGTCTGTCTGCTTCGAAATTTAATTTCAAAAAAATCTCCAAGTTAGGAATTTTTTTTCTAAATCAAAACTATGTCCAATTTGCAATAGTTCCGACTCTAAACTCGATTCGATTGTGCAATCATTCCGCGAACGACGGACGATCGTTAAGGATTTGATGATTGCTTCTTCGACGGGAAATAATTGCGTCCGAGGAAAAAAAAACAGATTGACCGACGATCGAACAATAGCGATTAAAGTTCGAGCGATTCATCGGGTGATTCGCGCGGCGAAAGAAAAAAATCGTATTGATCCTTATGTAAACGCGTCACGGAGCCTACGATTATCGTCGTAGAACACGAGTGATCGCGTGTAATGCGTAGTTAACATCGGATCCTCTTCGAAGACGGTGATCCGCCCGATAAAAATCTCGCGTCGCATTCTCGTCGAGAGAGGATCGTTCGAGCAACATCCGCCAATATCTATTTCAATTACGCTCAACGTGCGATGTTCCCCCCTCGCCCGCCTAGCCCCCCATTCCGCCGGCTCATTCGAAACGAGACAAATGCATCGGTATATCGCGGTGTTACAGCTGAATGGAATAAACCAGGAGAAGGCAACGTCGTTCCAAGTGGGAGGCGCCCGATCAGCAACCAATAGAAACAGCCGCCACCCACGAAGCTATAAAAATTAATTTATCACATGGATCGCCGCCTACGCCATTGCTCCGTTCGCAGAATCCTTATTTCGCAGCATTCCGCCAGGTAGCGCTATTTGTCGGGTCTTCCCCAGTTGGATCCGTTTGAATTTCCCTCCCTTTTTCCTGCGCACGCGGACCCACTTGAGCGGATATTTTAAAAACACGTTGAGCTCTCGTGGGTGATTCTATTACAAGAGGTTTTATATACGGAAAAAGTGACGCGTGTTACGTCCAGTTCAAAATCTCCGACGCGAACTAAAAATTATCCACCTCAAACGTACATTTTCCATCATAAAATATACTTTGACGTAATAAAACTTTTCTTCTTTCAAATGAAAATTTCATCAATTTATGAACATTAGCGTCATGTAATGCGACGAAACGATCGAACTAATCGAGGATAAAGCGGCGACAGAAACAGCTGCTGTCATCGTTGGACATTGTTTTTCTAGTTTGAAACAAATACAAAAACATAAAACAAATTTGCACTCTGCGTATATATATTTCAAAGTATAATTTTAATCCAACGTTCAACACGTAGTTACGAGAAATTAAATATTATTTGAATGAGTGCTTCGCGGTCTATTAAGTCGTAAATAATTTCAAGTCTATGCATTGATTAACCAAGATCACAATATATGTATCTCATATACCTTTCATCTGTGATTATTCCATTTTTAGTCAATGATAAAAGATTAATTGATTTATAGACATTAATACTGTTGCCACCTAGCGGCGGAATATTAGAATTCACCGTCGATAAAGCAGCTACCAAATGATGAGTTAGCATCTGAAACTACAAAAATGACATCACCCATTGATGGCAGAACTTGTTTCAGTCTCTCTTTTATCGACGTTTAATTACACTATTTCGGCGTTATGCGACGCTAGTATTTTAATATCTATAAATCGATCAAATTTCACTTACGAAAAAGATCACTTAAATGGATCAACTTATAAATTTTTCGTAATTGCATCTTCCTAATTAGGAAGTGTCTCTAAGAGATTTTTTAATTCTATTTAACAAATCGAAACTCTCGGCCTAATAATATTGACTTTTTCACAAGTTACATTCGAAACGTGAATTAAAATAATTCGTAAACATAATTGGAAATGTATACGACAAATGTCACGTATAGTTTTGAGTATGAATTTTTACCTGACTGATTGCAGATTGACATAAATTTCTACGCATATGATTTACATACACGTGTCGTTTACGTTTCTCGTCCATGTTAGATTGTTCAAAAAATGTCTTCAACGATTAGAATAAGAAGCGCTATAATTATGATGTACTTTTAAATTGCGATCGTATCGTTGTACTCGATGAATGTTAATCAAAATCAAGTTAAACTTGACCAGAGATTGGACTTATCGATTGTTCATTAGAATATGATGGTAATCAGGAACAACTTCACGATGGTGTGCTGTGCAAGAAATGGCGGATTGTTTTTGCACGGGGGGAGTCGTAAAAATTTGAGCGTGAGACATGTGGGTGTTGTGACGATTCACGAGCAAGTAGTCAATTAAACACTTCTTTCGGTATGAGTGACCACTTTTGGGAACCTTTAGCCGAAGTATATATCACAGAACAAGCAGAATCTTCTGACCCTGATCATTACATTTATTGTCTTTGTAGCAGAGTATTTATTCGGTAAATACATCTGCAACTATACGACTCGTTTATGCCATCGGACGTTGCAATTCCCCATATTTCCGTATTATCGTACCTTTACCGTTTTTATTCATTTTGTCAAAGCTTAGAATTGGAATACTCGTTTATCGATCAATGGTGTAACACATGACCTAACCTTGACACCCACCCTGAGTGTGAGCTAGGTCACAGTATTTTTTTTTTGAAAACTGAAATTAAAAATTAGTTTTCTTTGTTGTATAGTAGGAATGCGCTTTTTTCTTAAAACGTAGAATAGTGCGAAAGTTAACAATCGTTGAAAATATTCCTTTGTCCTGTCATTTTTAGTTCAGCGAAATATCGAAAACAAACTTGTGTACCACGTGGATATTATTATTATTATTAATTTCTAATTACGAAGAATTGAAATATTGTATTATGTCGAACGTGTGATTTTTCTACAACAAATTTTTATTCATTTTTAGGAATCCAGAAGTTTATACTGTTCTTGCTCTAGAGGATGCTAGTGAAGATGAAAATGTCGAGCGTGACTGTGTTGGAGAAATGTTAGATCTTCATAAAAGGTCCATTATAGAAGCACAATCCATTGAGAAACACGATGTAAGATTGTTTCTTTGCCTTCTATCGGTTATTTTCAGTTAATATGGTAACATTGGTCTATGTATTAAACCTCTGTATTAAATAATATTTGAACAAAAGCATATCTTTCTTTCCTTAAAATTAGGAAGAACCAGTGAGCTGTTACTGCAGTGCATCACACACAGACAACAATTATTCCACAGATGAACATGACTCTGTTCGTGACTCGGCTCATCGTCCTACTGCACATTCCCTCACGCAGAAGTTGGGCCTGCACCAATCAGATTCAGGTGCAGACCTGTCGGAATATCATGATCAACATGAGGCTAAAAGTATACAAAACCTATTGGCATCTTATGACTTTCCAAAGACTTTCCAAACAACAGAGACTGAACTGGAAGATGAATTTGACAAAGTGAATGTACTTACACAGCACCAAGAAGATAAAGACACAGAATTTGAATCTAAAATAATAGACATTCACTCATCAGATCATCTTACAGATAGCACTGAAGTTTTAAGTTATGATCCATCCATTTGTAATAAAAAGGAATTTCATGTAGAAAATCCATTGTGTATTTTAGAAGATAAAGATTTTGAGATACATAATATATTTAAAAATGTTTCCTTAAGTGATACACAAACTTATAGGGAAGATGTCACACTTAGGCACAATCGTGACCATAGCTCGAGCGATTATCCATATTATTCTATGTATTGTAAAACTAAGAGTATAATGGATATATCATGGGAAAGATACTGGTCGGAAAATGGTGAACGTATAATTTGGACAAGTTGGATCAGAAAATACGCGGATTATATAAATCCGGAATATTTGCAACAAAATGCTCATTTAATAGGGGATGAGAAATCGGAAATGAAAGAAACTGTTGAAAAATTCTCAGAGCAAAATACATGTTTTCCTAGTCAAGCGCACAGAAATTGTGAACTTGATCGCTCAAATTTTGAAGGAATATTTAGTAAAAGTAATAATGCTAGCGATAATGAAATAAAAGCAAAAGACACATGTAGTATTAATTTTTCGTTTGATGACGTAAGCAAACAGGAAATAAGCTACAAAAATGCGGAAGATAATAGGAAAAAATTCACAAATTTTGAAGTTTCGCCAGAAACTGGAGATGGTTGGAATCCATTGAGTCCTTTTAGTATGGAAGAAAGTTATAATCAACAATCTAATGGAGAAGATGAAAGACTTTTAATAAGGTGCGATTCTATCAACGAGTCAATAGCAAAAACAAATGCAACATCAGATTCTATGACAAATGTCACAAAGATGACCCTTACTAGTTCTAGTTGTGACTCTATTTCTACAAATTCATCTAGTCTCATCAGTTCTGTAACTAGTTCTATCGAAAGCAATATAACAAACACCAGTTCTGATCGAGATAATGATCAAGAATACACTCCAGAAGATACTGATAAATACTGGCAGCATTTATGGAAAGAAAATTTCCAAATAGAATACCGAGATCATTATAAACTATTTATAGAAAAATATAAAAGGGAGCAATCTGAAATTATTAATCAAAATTGTAGCCAGGAGCATAACGATATAGATATGCAAGAGGAAGGAAGTGATGAAAGTATAGACCAAGATTTTACACAAAGGGAAACAGATATGTGTAATAAAATGAACACTTCTGAAAGTAAAAATATATCTAATAAAAATTTTTCTTATTCTAAGAAAGACAAGACGAAAAAGAAACGATTGATTGTGGAATCAGTAGGAATGCTCATCCAAAATTTAACAATGAATTCAGAGGACAATGAAACTGTTGCAGATAAAGATGAAAAAGCTAATGAAATGGAATGTTCAAAAGAAGTTGAATGCAATGATCAGAATTTAGCTACACAAAATGGAAATGCAATTATTTCCAACACTAGTGGTAACAATAGTATTCAACGAAAATATTCTGATGGTGGAGATGGAGATGAACCCAATGAAGATAAACCTATAACATTA
>KQ435727.1:3991672-4010542 GCA_001276565.1 Melipona quadrifasciata | reverse complement strand
AATGACATAGACTATGTAATATATTTTTGCAGAAATTAAAAAAGATAGTACACAATGGCTGCAACAATGCCAATAAATCCAAAACCATTTCTAAATGGTTTAACTGGTAAACCAGTTATGGTAAAATTGAAGTGGGGCCATGAATATAAAGGTTATCTTGTCTCTGTTGATGGATATATGAATTTACAGTTAGCTAATACAGAGGAACATATAGATGGAAATTGTACTGGCAATCTTGGTGAAGTTTTAATCAGATGTAACAATGTAATGTACATAAGAGGTGTGGAAGAGGAAGATGAAGAAGGAGAAATGAAGGATTAAATTTCATAATGTTTATAGATTTAGGATAATACTTTATTTTTAAGTAAAATTAAAATAATAATAAAATTGTTTTTACTAAACTTATGGAAGTTTATTTATCAATAACAATATATTTACATTTACATTATAATTAGTTTTGATAGTACATTATTAACATAAAATTATAATATCAAGGCATAGTATTTTTACATACACTTAATTAAATTTTGGAACATTTGTTACAATAGGTTTAGGTCTGGACCTAAAAATTATTTTTTTTTTTATAAGTGCTTTAATAATGTATTCTGTTTGTCTTTCAAAAATATTGCTTGTATTAACTTCTTCATTCTTTTTTTTCACTAAAACTGCAAATGGTTTTGGAAGTATTATTTCTTTTCCGTGTAATACATGAATGCCAATTATAAGTACAGGTGTACCAGATTTTGTAAAATGTAAATCTCCAATATATACATTTGTAATATTCGTGGAATTAAATTTCAAATCACCTTGCAATTCAATAATTGCCCATTCTTCAAATTCTCCATCTCTACAAAATAAAAAAAAACAATACTTTTTATTTGCGAAATATAAAATTCATTAATATTTTAATATTATTCAAGTAATAAATAATACTTTTTTATTGGCACGATCATACTGAGTTTTGGCGGCAAACAATGTTTACACATATATATCTGATATATATATATGTATACATCATTGCAGTTATAAAATCACTAGGCTATGAAGTATAAGCTTAAGTCGAGTTTACAATACGAAATGAAATTCGCGCTTTATAATTTATAACAATCATTTATTGTCAGATAATTAGGTTTGAATTTTAAATAATATTTGTAAGATTATAAAAATTATGACACATAATTACATAAATAATATAATTTTCTGAATCAGGATCTTATAATGCGAAAGCGAAAAATAAATAATTTTTTCGTTTTTTAATAATGAATCAATTAATTTAATATTACATATTTCATATACTTATATCTTTTAATATCTTATGCAATAAAAATGTACATGCTAAATTATTTAGAGATTAAAGTTTTAATAGATTTAATTTTAACTTTCTTTTATCTGATACATTATGCTTGAAACAGTTTAAATGTTCATAACTGATAGCCAAAACTCAAGGAGAATTACATTCTTAAAAAATAATATCGCAAGCAACGTAAGAAAATAATTTAATAATTTGATTAGAACAATGGTAATAAAATAGATAATAAAGTTTAACATATTTTATAATTTTTCTTGCATGTCAAATTATATATAAATCCCAAAACATCTATTAAACGATATATAGTTTTTCCTTAAAAAGATATTTTTATTTTTTTGTCATTCGATAATGTAAATTCGTAATTGCAAATACAGTATATATAGCTGTATGTATAGCTGTTTACAATTGGAATAATATTCATGCAAGAATGTTTTATTTGCATATATATCTATGTGCATTTTGTATATTTACTGTAGATGTAGAAAGCATATATAGTATATTTTCATTCAAATATGAAAACAATATAATGGGGTTGCTGTCTTGGTCCTGTGCTTGTACATATAAAAGTGCAGAGGAACAATCCTTTGTTTTTGAAATAGAACCCCATCTTCCTCTAATACCTTTCAATATATTAACTTATGTGAGAAAGTGTAGTCATATATTATAGTTACACATCCTCTTTGTCCATAATACGTACATGTTCATATGTATATGTAAGAATAAATTTACATATGCATATGTAAGAATGTACATATCTACCAAATATCTTCCTAAGTGGACTTATATGTCATTTTATTACTATAAACATTTGATCTAAATATATTATTATACGACATAGATGTTAGAGGAATTGGTTTTAAAATATTAGCAATTGATTGTCGTTTAGAGTATTACATAGGACCTTCTATCATACTAATTTTCATTGTACAATAATAAATGCTGCGTCCAAAGCCCATTAATGCCAAAAGGAATGCACGTGAAAATAAAATTTAAAAGGGACCTAATAAAAAGAACAATTTGTTATTTGAGTGAGATATAATTGTATGTTTGAGTGAAATGTTTAATTTAAGACCTAAGATATTTATATATTCAATTTAAACAAATTTTATTATACTTACAAAAATAAGCTATGTAAATTCCACCACTAGATCTTGCATATGAATGTGTACTAACCTAAAAATAAAATTGTATCAATTGTAATCAGCTTTAAAATATATTTAAAGTATTTGAAATTTTTTTATTACATAATCTTATTAACATATATAATAACTGTACTTACAGTCACTGCTATTGCAATTACTAAGGCTACTAATCCAACAATACAGAATGCAATACCTCGACCTCTAGCAAAATCTGGACCAACAGAGGATATTTTTCGGCAATGTGGACATCGAGCCAAAGCATTATTTAAGGTATTGAACTAAACAGTGTAATACAAATGTTAATTATTATAAAATCATAATTATAAATAAAATATCTTAAATTCACAATTATAAATAAAATATTTTAAATCCTTACCAAAAATGTATCATGACAGTGAGCACAACATACCCTGCACATTCCAGGCATAGATAAAACAGGTGGTGTGATTGGACTTGGAGCAAGATTAATAATACGTTTACAGTTTGGCCTTGGACATGCGATGCGTTGTGAAGAACTCTTACATATTAACAAACAATTACATGGGCAACGTACATATTTTTTTCCAGGTGGTGCGTTTCGTATGGGCTAAAAAATTAATGACTTATTTGTCATTCTTATTTCTGATGTGGGATTTCGCAGTGAATTAAATTACTTTGATAACGTACTGTAGCTTCATTACATTGACCACATTTAACAACATGTTGATCTCTTTTACCAGAAATATCTATCATAGCCTGACAAACCCTGCATGTAATCATATGCATGCCACACTGACTACCACTACCTGATTCATATGGAGGTGGCAATTCATCAGGACCTACTGCAGATACTGTAGTTGCAGTTGATTCCAACTCGTCTGAAATAAAATGTAGTAGAGGTAACCTAAACCAATTGGATTAAACAAACCTAATTTTTTCGTGATCAAAATCGAATATTATTTACCAACGAGACTACTCAAAGGAGAATCGTAAATTTCCTTTTCCTTTTTTAATAACGGTTCTTGTTCGCCCTTCTTCCCGTTTCCCATGTCGCTCTATTAATTTACCCCTTAATGACAACAATTTAATTCAAGTATTGTTTGACAGTCCTCCCGGTGCTTCGATGACAAGGATGACAAAATAAAAATTTTTCTAACACCCTCCGTAGTTCTGTCTGTTTATAGAATAGAAACTATCTGCCGGAACTAGATATACATCGTATTATTATATCATGGATCTTTAATGGATTGGTTTAGGAATTCTATAAGCAATTCAGCATTTTCACATGTTGGCTACCCTGTTATTCAATAATAGTGTGATCCTATTTGGAGGTTATCTTTTTCTTTTTTTTTCTATTTTTCTAACGAAATCAAAGATTACTATTAATTGGCAATGATATCGTAAAGTTTTCAAAATTTTCTGATACAGTTTGCTTACAAGTCACAGAATACCATCGCTTACATCCGTTATACCGGGTACATTTTAACGCTCGTAATTACACATTTCCCGCATTTACACGACTTAAAAGTTGAATGCCATCAAATATTGTTTTAATAGAAGTATTTGATTATAAAAAAAATACGCGTTATCTCTGTATGTCATACATCGAGGATTCTTCTGATCGGTGTGTGTGTATCTTCTCTTCTCTCCTCTCCATCCCAAACGATCGAATCTATTTTCTAGGAATTTTGTGAAAATTAGAGAAATTAAAATTAGGTGTCCAAGATTGAAAACTTGAGTCTTCGTGTCCAGAGTCGATTACTTTACCTACACGTTCTATTGTATTGTATCCGTACGTAAACTGTACAAGGGTCTAACCTAACACTCTGCAGTAATAATACGAATAAAATATTCTGCTTTTGAATTATTTCTCTTTTTTCGCGTGTGTGTAAATAAACTAATATGGAAAAAATACAGCATTTATGGAATGTGAATCAATTTATTACGAAATTAAATTGTCCTCAAAGCAAAAATTTGCAGACATTTTACATGTAAGCTATACTTTGTTTACTTGTGTTAAATATATTAGAAGTAATTATGCATGTACTTCGAGCAAAGAAATAATTGAATATATATTATATGTTTAATATTATTTTACCATAGGGAAAAATGTAAAAGATTTAGTCATATAGAGTTGTCATCCCAAAATTTTGGCCCGTCTGTGATGTGTCAATTTTGTGGGTCACTCTGGAATACTATGAATCATAGTATTAGAATATTGCGAGGTAAACCACTCTCTAAATCTGTTAAAAAAATTATACATTCTATGAACAATGGTGAGAAAAGAATACCAAAAGTTCAAAGAAGTTTAGCAGAAAAATGCATAAAAAATAAAATGAACAGATTAGTACTTAAATGTTCAGTCTGTTCAAAAAGTACAAAGATACCTTTTGATAAGCCACAAAGGGAAAAGGTACAGAAGAGTGAAATAAAAAGTATTGAAAGTAAAGCAAAACGGAAGAAAAAGAGAACCAAGGATAGGACTGCTGGTTTAAATATTTCTGGAACTTCAAATTCAAATGTTACTGAGGGTTTGAAACAAACAAACATAAGAAAAGTTGAAAGTACGACAGGCACAACACCAACTCAAAAGATAAAAAAATTAAATATAAATCGATTGAAAGACATGGTGAATGGTAAAAAAGCAACACCCCGAAAAAGGACGAGTTTACATAGTTTTTTAACAGAGCTTTGTTGAAAATTAATTTATTATTAAAGTGTCTTATAAAATATTTTATAAACACAAATTCTCATTACATAGAAAACATTCGTCACGCTTTCTTTACGAAAAAAAAGAGAAAAACGAAAAACAGAGAGAGTGAAGAATAAAAAGACTGATATTTAGTTTCTCAAAGTCCTATTCTAAAAGACATTACTTTTGTACATTAAATACTAAAAAATTTTCAATCTCTGGTTATTTTAATCGTCAATTGTTCTCTACAATATTGTCCATACGATGAAATAAATATATCATGATACATCAAAAGCGTGATTCACACAAAGTTGCACATTAATTATTCCCCTACTATCACTCCAGTGGAATCTCCTTCTGCACAACCTATAAAAATAAAATCCTCTTAACGGTATGGAAAATTATTGTTCATATTAATGGAAAAAAAAGAAAAAAAAATCAACAAACTGTACAAGAGGAAAATTAATTCTAATGTACAATTGCAGATCTCTATTTCCTGGCAACGTGCATGCGCTTGCGCGTCACCACATCGTTGTCGCACTTTTCGGCTGCGAAAGTCATGCGTGAAGGTCTACTTTCGTGCATTTCTTGTTAATTCGGTCAGTATGTCGGGGCAGGAGTGCGGGAGAGGAGTTGTTAGTCACCTGAATGCACGCCTCGAGATAATCCCGCTCGGACATTTCCTGGTCCTTCGCAGGGGGAACTTTTCCCCGACGGCGCAGCTCTTGCTTGGCATCGTTCAAGTCAAAGATCGCCACGGGATCCAGTTTGCCCTTCAGTACCAGGCCCGCCAAGTACTCAATGTAGTGCTGCCTGCGGGGAAAAGTACCCAGAATTTAGTCGTGCCATGCACGATGCCTTTTCATTTACCTCGATCAAGTCTCTCCTGTAATGTTCCGCATTACGACCGTACCAATTTGGGGGCAATTTGATTCCCGCACGTTTCACGCAAGTCTCGAGATCGTCTATATTTAGTAACGGAAGTGGTTCCAATTGGGTCTCCCGAATCTTTCGAACTAGGTATTCGATGTAGTGGATCCTGAATATTTGAAGATTACGTTGAAAGGAAATTAAAATTGGGTATCATTTTTCTTATCGTATTATTATCCGTTCTTCTAATTTATTTCATGCCTAATAATTTTTACTTGTAACCGTCTATTTTAATAGTTTGTATGAATTCTTTTTCGTATAATTGTAACGGTGCCTTGGTTTCATTGAAAGAGAAAGGTATTGAGTCGTAAAAGTAATGGTCGTAATAACAACGAAAGCATGCAAAGTTGCAGAGGGGGACAAACAAATTACCTGCACAAGCCAGCGTGTCCCTCAACGACATCTGAATTGCATACCGCGTCTACAACACCGGTGGGAGTTTCTTTCTGCAATTGCACTTTGCACTTGCGCTCGCCAGCCGGACCCTCTGTGTCGTACCCGATTCCATTATCTTTTAACAGTTGTTGCAACTGCGCAGGTTCCTTATCGCGAAGATAGAACAGACAGTTTCGCGGATGATGTGCGTGAAGGCCCAGTTTTGCGCAATACAGGCTGACCGAACATTTTGCTCCCATCATGAACGCTTTTCCGCAACCACAGCAAAATTCATATTTGCACTGGCTGCACGTAAAATGCATACAACCTGCAAATATTTATCGTTAATATATTAACAAATAATTTTAATGATTTCAGAATTTTAGGAAAAAATTCACTGAAAAAAAGAATTAATAAAAATTAAAAACTTCAACGTTCGTTCGAATACTTTACGTTTTCAATGAGAAGAGCTCTATTTCTCTTTAAAATGAGCTCTGACTCGTAATGGAGTACGTAATTTTAAGAAAAATTCATTACAACCCAAATAATTAAAGCTTGAGCGTCCGTACGAATATTTTACCTCCCCTGGACAAGGAGTAGCGAAATTTGCATTTAGGACAATCTATCCCATTATCCGCGAGGTGCTTGGCTAAGCCGGCGGCTTGATTATCCGGGTCATTCTCGTCTTTCCAAGCAGCAAATTGCTCGCACGTAATTCCTTGGTGCTGTTTCTCCCACTGAAAGTGAAACCACCGTCAGAGAGGATGTCTATCTGCGCTTATGTAACTTCCATTTAATTTTCGTGCAACTATCAACGTCAGCACGTACCGGCCTCCGACATTGTGCACATGTGACTGATCGACAGTCGGGGCAGATTAATCTCTTCTGATCTGGATCCGCGTAAAATCCGCTCGAACACTGAAAACAATATACGTGACGTTCCTTCAATTGTCGAGCAAAGAGGATCGAAGAGATTTGTATTGAAGAAACACCTGAATGCACCACTTAAAATTCGGATCTTGCATTAGTGTACGGTCTCTCAATTTTCTTTGGAAGAGTTCATGAATCGGAGGATCTAGAAGTGTCTTCAGTTGTATGTCCAGGTTACTGAAATATTCCAACACCTCGTCTTCGCTGGCGTCTTTTAGATTTGGCTCCTTGCAGAACGGACAAACTGCATCCGTGATATTTCTGTCGCTGATTTGAATCGTGAAGTAATTTTTCGCGCACTCGTTGCAGCAACGATGCACGCATTTCAACATGGACACTATCTGAGATTAGAAATGAATTCCAGCTTAATTGAAATTCATTTACATATAATTAGACTGCGGACGTTCATGAATATTTAAAAAATACTTCATATAATTCATATAAATTTTGACATAAAATAACGTTTTGTTTTTTTTTCGAGTACCTGGCTCATTGCAAAGCGACCAGTGCAAAGCTCGCATTCCTGTTGTAAGAAAGCCAATGCCGATTCTATACTGGAACACTCTTTGGCTGCTTGAAGAGCCTCGACGTCTCCGAACTTCAGGGCTAGCAAACTTGCAGCCACTTCCGCCTCATCGTAGTTCGACGCTTTTCCTTCTGCTAGGAGGCGTCGAGCAATTCTCTGTAAATGTAAAAAAATTCTCACAATTTCATCTTTTCTTTTTCGTCATTTAAATTGTATTGGGCTCTTAGAACATATCATACGTTATAATTATATATCATCTATTGAAATTAAAATACAAAAGTAGGATTAAAGATAATGTCGAGATAGACGTAAATTGAAATAATAGACATAAATTGAGAAGCATTTGACACGAAATATTTGAGACTTAAGATAAAGATTGATAGATAAAATAATATACAAGGACAGTGACATGCAAAACTATGATAGACAGAGACTACACCAACGTCTAGAAACAAGCTCTCGAAATTTTTACGGTAACATCGACGAATCCGCGAAGAGAATTTTAATACCGTGTTTATTTGTTATGTACGAACTAAGAGTGACATTACGAAACATTAATACGCCAATGAATGATCGTGAGGAATACAGAAGGACGAACACAGAATACAGAATGATCAGAAGGAATTTCATAATGCTTGTACATTCTTACTAGTATGTCGTGGGATATGTTTTATTCCCCAAAATAAAACGATCGTGTCGGTGAGAAACGTGTTATCCCCGTGCGTTTAAATTACTATAAAAACCTCCGAAAACATCCGACAAATTGGATGATGGAAAAGTCGTGTTCCACGATATTAAATTAAATTCTCCCGGTGTGCTTTCTTCACAGAGCGTATACAAACCTCGAGTACGCTTTTCGCGTGTACACCACGATTCTGTTACTTTTTAATTTAAACACACAGCGGAGCAACGCGAAACAAAGCGACATGCTATATAACAGGCAATATTAGTCACGAGGAGAAACAAGAGGAATACTTACCTTCGTGGAAATAGAGCAACAGCCAACACTAGTCAGGGAGGGAAAAAAGTGTGCTTAAAAGCTAATAGTCAAAACAGGGTTAAAATTTGAACTGGACTCTGTCGGGTACTTTTTCTTTTTCTTTTCGTTTTTTGTTTCTCGTGTTTTTCTCAAGTGTTACCCGACGTGATTCAACGTGATTTGGCAGAGCTGTTTGTAGACATTGGCCTGTCAGCGGTAAGAACTGACAAAGTCGACAAGCGATTCTGACAACTTCTGACGTCTACTGACCTCCCTCTCCGTTTTGGGAGATCCCCCTGTCCTCAAGTTGCCACTCCTACTTTCCACGTATTCCCGTTCTGTTTTTTCTTCGCCCTCGAACCGACGGATACAACTGGCCACCAAGGAGAATCGTTTCTTTGACGTTCCTCCCTGATCTGCCCCTTTGTCAGAGCCTGTGCTCGCTCTACGACTCGTTCTCACTCGCTTGTCGCTCGTGCGTTTCACTTTCGCGACCTCAGTCTTAGAGTCTGTTTTATTCTGATTGTTCTTACCAGAGTTCGTTTCGAGTTTCTCCCCTGGTTTATTAGATTTATCTGTAATCGTGTCTCTACCGTTCTTTAATGGCGCTAATTGTTCCTCAAGTTTTTTAAGGGAATGAGTTTCAGAAGCGATATCCTTTAATGTTTCTTTAGCATTGCTGTCTAAATCGTGAAAATTTTTTATTTGCCTTCGTTGGTTTTTCACATCAACGTTATCAGCTCTCAAAGTTTCGTCCTCTTCAGATGAAATACTATAATCCAGTTTTTCGTCATCTATTTCTTTATCTTTTTTCAGTTGTTCTCCTACCTCTTTTTCTTCTTCTTCTTCCTCCTCTTCTTCTTCTTCTTCAAAGGAAGAATCTTTAATATCTATGGAAATTTCACTGGAATTAGAATCTTCCTGGCTCTCGTTATCGGTGATATACTCATTTTCAGAATCTTCAAATTCTGAATCGGATATTTTTGCTTTTATCGCGTTAATCGTTTCCTGCAGCATGATTTCAGCATCGGTTAGCTCCTCCATGCTGTCCAACGTGCAATCGGAAAGCTGTTTCTCCGTTTCTGACATTTCTGATTCCGTTGCGTCCTCAAAGTCGGAAGTGGTAGAATCGTTATCTTCTTCTAGCTCGTATTCCTCGCTGGAAGTCGTGTCATTTAAATCCGATTCTTTGGATATCGTTTGATCTCCGGAGTTGGACTTGGTCGCGTTTACTTCCTCGTCATTTTTCTCCGGTATCATCGCGGATTTCATTTTTTCGCTCCTCTCGGAAGTCGCCGTCCGAGGGGCTTCAGTTTTTACGATCGTCGTCTCTCTGCTATTTAAACTTCCGACTTTGTCCGAGTCAGTTTCCCGCTTTGCACCGATCTTCAAAGCATTTCCAGATGAACTACTTTTCCTCGCTATTTGCTGGATGATCGATGGCTTCGCCGAGGTGATAGTTAACCCGTCACCGGATACTGCTTTCGAAGACGGCTGAGAACTTTTTAGACCCCCTTGCGCTTGTCGAAGAGAGCGACGCCTCGCTATGAACACGGGGATCTTCGAAAGAAAGGAGGACTTTAATATATTACCCCCTTTCGCAGACTTTCCAACCGTCATCTCGTTGTTTTTGCCATTGACAGGCACGATCGATTTTTTAATTTGCTCGCAACCCTTCGACAACGTGCTCAAAATTGTCGATTTCTTCTCCACGGTCGCTTTCGTTCCCGTGGATTTCGAACTTTTTGGTACTTGCTTCTGTCTGGAATTAATTAACAACCTTGTTTTATTTACCGGGCTATTATTTGATGCGACGTTTTTTACAATTTTAGTAGTTGCCTTTTCCGGGCTTCTCCTTGACGTTTGGTCCGAAGATCTTCGAGTCATCTCAGCCGCGGTCTCCTTCGCCTTCGCAATCGTCGAGCCTCTCGGGCTAACTTTTCCAAAATTCCTCCTCGGTATGCCGGTAGGCTTTTTGACCACTTTCACAGGAGACCTCCTTCTGCCGACCTTTTTGGCTGGAGATTTGGATCTCTCCTTGACTGCAACTCTCGACGTATCAACTTCATTTGCATCTACTTCATTATTTTCGTCGTTCGCCGCACTTTCTCCCGAAATCTTCACGATCTTGCGTGCTTCGGCCGCGCTCTCTGTTTGAAGTTTTACCGTTTCGATCGGTAGCTTCGCTTCGCTCTCCGATAAACTTTCTACGATCTTTATTGGCGCACACTCGTTCACCGCTATCATGGGACATTCTATGATCTTGATCTCTATCGTTTCAGGTACACCGGGAGGGACATCGCCAATATTGTCACCAACAATTGAACGTTCGGTCTCTGAATTATTACTGGATTCAACGCTCGATTCGAATTCCAATACGTTTGCAGAATTTTTAACAAATAATTCGGCGTTTTCCTTTTCATCTTCTTCGATTTTACTCGAAGATAGAGGACATAAATGCGACGCGTTACCGTTCGAGTCTTCCCTCGCGATACTTCCGTCGTTGCAGGCAATCGAACTGGCGCTTTTGTCAGGGTTTCTAGGCACGTTGGGAACGAAATAAGTTTCCCGATTCGTATCGGTCAGATTTAGCTCGATGGCTCGATTTTCTTCGCTCGAGTTCGAGTTCGCATTATGGGATATATCGTTATTAGGAGTAACGAGGCACTCGGGAACGTTGTTAGTACCCGTAGAGTTTAGCTTGTTAACGGTAGATTCGGTGTCCAAAGCATGCGAGTTCAATGAGGAACCGGAAATACGAGAAGGATCACTTGAGATAGTTACAACTGCAGGTTCGGTATTCACGAGTGCTTCGCGAGCTTTATTTGTCTCGACGTCGTTCGAGGAGGAAACTGTCTCTTGATCGTTCTGTTTTATTTCTGATTCATCCTTTGGGCCGATCGTTGTCATCGATTTGTTTAAATTACTCTGTTCCACGATTGTCGAAGAATCTTCGTTCATTTCCAGCGGACAGTCTTTCGTCACGTCGTTAATCTTTGAAGGAGACACTGACACAGGATGATCCTCCTTCTCGGGTGTTGATTTAACGTCAATTTGCTCGGCGGTTTCGTTGGAGTTGACGGACTTGCTTGCCAAATTTATTGGCGAAGCATCGATTTTGTCGTCGCACCGGGGAATGTGACACGCGACAGAGATAAGCTGCTCTACTTTTTCAGACACGAGCAACGCTGGTGTGGGAATTTCGTGAACGATTAACGTTGGTTTGTTGGGAATATCTTGGACCTCGGATTCTTCGGGTAATTCGCGAGTATTAATGTCCGGTTGTTTGGAGATGTTAAATGGATTAGTCTTGGAATTCTCTGGAACTTCGTGGACAACGATGTTAGAATCTGAAGGAGCTTTCGAGGATTCCTGAACAGAAACTTTAGATTCATTTGAGTTGGGTGTAAAATCTTTTGAACCCTCGGAGACTATAGAAATCTTTTTGTCTTCTGACATTGCGCGTGTAATCGCAGAATCCGTCGAAATTTCAAAGGGTTTGGCATCAACGAGAGTTCCATCGATCTCGGGATCTTTAGAAATTGCAGCATTACTCTTAGGAGTTGCAGAAATTTCCTCAGCTATCCCAGATTCTTTCGAAGAATCTCGAATGGCAACTGTGCTTTCCCTGGAGATCTCATCTCGGACGATCTTCGAATCCTCCGAAATTTTGCCTCCAGCCTCGCACCTAACACGTTCCGAATCTCCAGGAATTTTCCGCGATTCGATTTCCGAGTTTTCTGGAACCGCCTGACCTGTAGAATTGTCCTCGAGGTTAACAGATTGAGGAGATGCTGTTGCTTGGATTACGACCGAATTAGTATGATTATTATCATGCGATTTACGGCCAGGAACGACCACATTATCCTCGGGTCGTCTATTGTCAGTTACCAAACTGGCATCAATTAATTTCACACGGTTATCATCGCTAGCTAAAGTCTCGACGGTGGACATTCGCACGTCGGATGATTCAGACGTTCCCGAGTCACGTACGAACGAGGATGACGTCTCATCCGATAATGATTGTGCGCCAATGGTCTCGTCGTGTCTCGTTGAACTATCGCTGGTGAGTGATACGCCGTTCAAAGATGCATTGTTAAACCGAGGATCTTTGATGTCGTTTGCGAAAGACTTGTCAGCTTCCTTTGACGATGATCGTTCGTGAATCGATGGATCGTTCGGTGTATGAATTTCCGGATTCACGTCAGCATGATTGTGTAGATGGGATGAATCGATTTCTGTCGCTTTTGAATTGATGCTTAAAGCCTCTTGCGATTGCGGGGATGTTTTCTCGAATTTTTCATCGTTGTTAGTATCGCTCGTAGCTGCAACTTCCGGGGAACATTTTTGCGAACTTACTTTGATTATCGCTGCTTCGATCTTCTCCTCGCTCTGCAACTGCGCTGCCGCGTCTCCCGGGACCCGAATCCCGTTAAATTTTCCTTCGGTCGTCCCCCCTCCTACGTTAGTACGCGAAATACTATCGCTGTTTTTGTTTTTACGTACCATTTCGAGATCTTGTAGCTTTTCGATGTCAGCCGCGGTCGTTTCTGTTGCTTCAGTTCCCGCTACATCCGACCCAAGCTCCCCTGCATTCTCGACTTTCCCGAGAGGTACATTTTCATTTTTGCCAGACCCAGTTTCGGAGGAGGATCGAAGAGGCGAGGGACTCCGATCCTCGAGAACGTTCGCTCGATCGGTCTCGTTGCACGATTTCTTCGGCGACAGCATCTGCATCGCCGATATGAAAGGACCCAGTAATTGCTCTGGCAGCGATTTCACGACGGATAACAGCGCCTCCATCGTGGCTACTTGCGTCTCATTGCCTTCCGCGCGAGCTTCCGGCGAGACGTTTCTAGAACTTTGATTCGTCGTGCCATTCTCAGCGGCGATTATCGGCGATTGCGCTCGTTCGATAACGTTACTCGATTCTACTCTCGTATCTTTCCTTGTATCAGGTCTTGATACATCCGACGATCCCGCCGTTTCTTCACCCGCTGCCTCTATATTCCCTGAAATCTTCGCGTCTTCGTTTTCTTCGGTGGAATTTTTAAGAGGCTCGATTAATTCCGCAGAAGCTGTTACCTTCTCCGCGCCTTGTCCCGGCGTTTGGTCTGTTAAATTTCGTTCGATTTCAGCTCCTGGAGAATCTCGAGTCGACTCGGACGTCTTCGATGTACTTTGAAGCAAATCGTGGCCCGATACGCCAGCTCGCAAAGGAATACTCTCCGCTGAAGAGGAGTCTTTATCTACTTGCGCGGCTCTTTGATGAGAATCAGAAGTCTTTCGGGATGGCGTTTCGTTTTCCTTCGAACGCGACGAACAGGCTTTATCTGCTCCTTGGTTGCTTTGCCCGGCGTCCGATCTCTTTTGGGACGTTGTTTCGCTTTCTTTTGCGCGTGAACCACCATCCTTTCCCTTTGCCGCGGCTACTTCCGAACTCATCGCCACCGTTTGCTTTATATTCTCTTTCGATATGGTTACATCGGTCGTTCCGGCCTCTGCTTCACGCGATGACTCTTTGTCTACGTTACGGGACGAGACAGCTTCTACTTCGTCTATGTTTCTTCCTTCGTTTGTGTTTGCATCAGGTGCCGAGATCTCTTTCGCATTTTGTTCGTTTGGACTCTTCTCTGACAAACTTTCCGATTGATTTGGACTATCTTTCTGAATTGAACTTGTTGGAGAACTGATATCCTGATCGTGATCTTTAAGTACAAAGTAGGTTGTGTTAATAATTTCACTTGTTGGAGAACTGATATCCTGATCGTGATCTTTAAGTACAAAGTACGTTTTGTTAATAATTTCAGAATCCGCGGTGGGCGAAATTTGATCGACGTTTCCTGCACTTTCTGCTTGGAACTCGTTCGATCGAACTGCTTCAATTTCTTCTACGTTTGGAATAACTTTTTCCATCTTGGTTAATTCTTGTCCGTCGATTCGATTCTGATTCGACAAACTCTCTGTTGGATTCTGAGTTTGACTGTCAATCGCTTTTACAGTGGAATTGTTATTTTGATCTTGCTTCTCAGTCGCGATAAGTGTACCAATCTTATCAGTTGTTAATAATTTAGTATCGTCCGGAGTATCTCGTTTTGATTTCTCGTTCTCCAGTGTTTTAACAGTGTTGGCTACATCGAAGTCTTGTACGGCGCTTGGGACCAGATTTTTATCGATTAGAACGGTTCGATCGTCAGTGTTTACTTCATACAGATTATCAGGCTTATTACCGAGCGTGTTCAGGGGATCTTTCTCGTGTTGCCAGTTATCGGTCAGTTGTTTGAGGGCTGCCAGTTGCTTTTGAAAGTCGGCCTGCAACGTGATGAAATTTTCTACGATTGGTGACATTACCTGCTTCCTGGCTTCCGCGTCTGACACGTTGGTAACCTGTTCGGAACCATCCGTTCCACCACCGACCGCACCTGCCGTGTCTGAAATCATTTCAACTTTATCATCGTGAAATGAAGAGTGACATAAAAGTACTCGTTAGACGTTACAATTTGTTCGATAAAAGATTAGAAAATATATTTTTGTCTACGTTTTTTTTATCTACGTTGTCAAAAGAAGAAGTTTTAAGAAAGTTTGTTGTTACAAACGATTCAAGTTAAACGGAAGAGAAGAAATGAACGCAGAATTAACTGCTAACCTTCCCGCGGTGCAGCCTCGTCGTTTTCCACCCCAACCGGAGGACCCCAAATCCTCATGAGGAACGGCTTGAGCTGATTCTTTTGCAGCTCGAACAGAGCCGCGTCCTCGGCACCAGAATTATTTTCCAACGCTTTCACCACTTCCGCCATTGCGAAATTCCCTTTCTTCATAATTTCCTCGCACTGTCAAAGAATTATCATTCAAAATTCCCTTCGGTAGTGGGGTAAAACTCTAAAACGTTGTAAAACTCTCACCTTTAGCTGTCTACGTTGAACAGCCATCGCGACGGCGCTCCAAACGTCTCCCTTCGCAACTCTCAAGGCCTCTTTCGCTTCGACGTCGGATAGCACCCCGATATTGTTTTCCTTCAACTCTTTTTCCTGAGCGCTGGCTAAAACTTGCACAGTTTCCACCAAGTGCGGCCACTGCGTCTTCAACCAGTCGATCGGGTCGCTCGCACCCTGCGACAGGGCCACCTGAACATCGTCCGTGGAATAACCGTGCTTCTCAGCTTCCCTGAGCAGCTCCACGATCTCCAAGCCTTGTCTCAATGTCGAAACACCTTGCGAGCTTGGACCAGCGGCTTCGAAGAACCTCGGCTGGCTCGGCTCCTGCAACAGCAAGATCGACGACTCGATTGACGACGATCGAAACTGGCTGACGGAACAACACACACGTTAGAAACAATTGTAGAAAGGTTTCATCGTCGTCAAGATGCACTTTCTGTAGAGACTTGACGACGCAAGAATGAACAATGTTACGGGCTTAACGCTACGTTAAATACTACTAGTCTAGAACAATCTATGACACAAATTCAGTTGCTTATTAGATTAATGGCCACACATTCGCAGAGAAATTTGAATATGGAGAGAAGAGTATTCTCGTAAGAAGATCCAGTTGGAGTGACAGGTAGATACGCCGCTGTGAAAGATTGTAAATTATAAATTCCTGCCTACGTTCACACCGAGGCTACGAAACTGGCACAATCGAAAACGTCCAATGTGTGTTAAATTGTACGGGGGATTAGATCGGATTAGAAACCAACGGTTCGCAGGGGATAGCTGTCAAGTTTACCCTGGAACGGTAATAAAGGTGAGCGGAGTCGATGGAATTTCTTCGCGTACGATCTCTGTTCGGCGCGTTGATCAGCTGTTGAAGATATTGCTCCTGGATCGTTCGCGGATACAGGTCTGGACTATTGGCGAGCCTGGTTTGTTCCTGAAACAGACACTCGGCATCCTTTCTTTTCATCGAATCGTTTTAAATTAAATTTCACACGTCGGATGGAAATTCTTTTCGGAGGAGTTTAACAAGCTCCGAAAATCAAAGATCGTCGCTCGTTTTTTAAATAATTGTATAAACTATACGTTCGAACTACGAGATTTCCACTTCGACTCGGGGTGTACTCGCAGATCTACGTATTAATCTTTCGTTTTACCTCTGCGTCGCTGTCCTCATAATACAATAATCCCTTTGAAGCGGATGTAGCTCTTACGAATCCAGCGCTTCCCCTTGCTGGAAGATAGTCGTACGTCTGAAAAGTATATTTCGTGCTTCGCTCGTGCTTCCTTTAGTCGTGTCACTGGTCTATTTTTTTTCTTTTTTTTCTTTTTTTTTAATAAAAAAGAGATGGTACGTTCTTCCTTACTTGAGTGGAAATACTCTGAGGAGGAGGGGAGGTTCCGGTGGAAACCGAGTGGCTTTTTGGGATTTTCCCAAGCATTGGTCGCCTCGTTGATTCTTCCCCGTTTATTTTCGAAGTATTGCTTGGAGCGTCGATGCTCTCGTTTGTCTCGTTTGGTGCATCGTTTGCTATCATCGTGGCCTCGTTTCTTACCGCTGGTGAGGATTCAGCAATCGATTTCTGCGCGACAGTTGCAGGGGATTCTTCGAGCGTCGCGGAATCTGTAAATTTAAGTGATCAGATCATATTTCAGACGTTGGTTTGACAGTTAAAATCTGTGCTCTTTTAAACATTTGCGGTCTACTGCGGATATTTGAAATTTTAATTATACTACCATTGCTGGTGTTAGAATTTACTTCATTCAACCCTTCTTCGAAATTATTGCGTACAAATCGTCACGGTGCAAGGAACGGAGGATACTCGTTAAAATAACTGAAAGTACAAACAGGCAGGACATACATACGGCTTTTATATTTTCAAACAAAATCAAAAGGATCGTCTCGGAAATTTTTAAGGGGAATTTTTTTGTTAATCTAACTACAGTTTCAAAGCTGGGGCATGTTAAAACCTTCAGGACTTGCTACAAGGAGAAGTAGTAATTCGACAACGAATTCTGGATGGAAAGAACATCAGCCAAATGCACGCTCGTGCTTGAAACTAGCTCCTCTTGAATGAATAATAACTGCGTCAGACATGATCTTTAAAAAAAAAGAAAGAAAGAAAAGAAGAGAAATGAAAATGAACGAGAAGAGAAAGAGAGAGAGACTGGCTTCATTTCAAATACGACTATGCATTTGGTACCCACTGATCGTGTACGAAATTTGCATGTCTCTTTATTATTCATCCAAGGATATACATCGACAGAGGACAATCGTATTCTTTATTCATTCAGTTTCTTTCTTTTTTATTTTTTATTTTCGTGAAAAAGAAAAGAGAGACAGACAAACGTGGAGCACGTGGATCGAAGGAACAGGGGACAGGAGAGTAACATTCAAAAAAAAAAAAAAAAGGGAACAGGTACAATAATTCTAATCACTGATTCGATTTGGTACCAAAGGAAAAGCTGATTTTGCGCCTTGCTCTACCTTTGTTCTTTGTGGAACCACTGTCACCGCTCTCTTCGCTGTTCGAGATTTTTAACAGGCTGGTCCTTTTCTCCAAATCAGGACTGGGTTCGCTGACGGTGCCGGGAATTATCTCCAATTTATTCGTGTTGGGGATTTCATTCACGTCACTTGGAACGTCTTCTTGATTCTCCTCGTTGCTCGGCGGTAGCGCGCTGCTCCTCGTTTTGCAACAAACGACACAGACACGATCCTTCTGGTCATTTATGAAAGTGCAATGCTCGCAGGCCCATTCCTCTTTTGGAATTTCCATCGTGGCGCTCGGCTCCTCTTTCGATTTCGCTTCTTTCGATTTTTGTTGATCGACGTTCGTCAACGTTTCGCGCTTCCCCTCTTTGCTTATCGACGACGTCCTCTCCAAACGTTTACCTCCTTCGTTCTCCATCTTCTTCGCCGATGCTTCCTCGCCTCTTTTCTCTCTTTCGACAGATCTTCGTCGAACTTCTTCTGGATTCTTATTCGCAGACTGCATCGCGTCTTGACCTTCGTTTTCGCGAATCTTTCTAGAGACTGATTCGCGAGATGGCGTTTTCCTGGTGCTCTGATCAGAAT
>KQ435727.1:3968750-3981686 GCA_001276565.1 Melipona quadrifasciata | reverse complement strand
AGTGAGATTTCAGTCTGACCGTAATAAATATGGATACATATAAATATCATTAGTTTTATAGTTATAAAACGTTCTCAACTACGAGTCTGTCATAGCACAAGAGACTTAATGATTATTTGTCGCTATTAATAACAACTTCATTAATAAAAACCGATTAAGTATTACGTAATGATGTCGAAATCATTCAGCAGCAGAAACGGAATGACGATGTTAGTTTATTTCTTGTATTTGAATACCACGACTGTAAAAAGACTCCTTTCTTTCTTTTTCATTCATTCAGTTTTTCAAGAGGAAAACAACGGAGACGAAAGAATGGAAATTTCGTTGCAACGACAACGTGTGTGCGTGCATGGTTGCAGGTGACGAAGACAGAACCTTGCCAGGTGAGCGCGCGTAAAAGAGTGATATACCCACACCGGTGTAGTCACGGTTCTTCAACTATAGCGCCACCTGAGAGCCAGCACGGTCCCTCAAAATGGCCGTCCCTCTCACCTCAGATCTTCCTGGAACGTCGAAGGAAGCAGGTGGCAATATTCAGGTTCGACCTCTCGCGTGGCCGCCTCGCTTGGTGGCGAGACCTCAATTCCAGGTGGCGGACACACGAAAACCGTGCCAGAAAATTCGTTCGATGGGAACGCGTTCGACAGGAAGGTCGAGACTATCAAGCCGAGCCACTGTGGCGTGTACTGGATAATCGAAAGCCAACACCAGAGTCGTCGTTCTACGAGAGAAGCGTCGATCGTCCAGCCTTCGTCGCGGTTTCCACTCGCAGTTAGGGATCCGTGAAGTCGGGATACTCTGCTCGCCAGGTGAATCTGTTCCCGGAATACCTTCTTCTTCGTTCCTCCTCTTCGTTCTTCCTCGGTAGAAGAAGCGGTGCGCGCGCGGACACGAGGTCCTCCGACGTTGGTCTCTCGCGGTGATCATCGGCACCTGGTGATTTCAATGCTTGGTGAGGCTGTAAGAGAGAGAGAGAGAAGGTTCGTACCCGAGAAGGTGGCATCGTTTGTGGCGATTTTCTCGCAGTGTGTCTTGGTCCACCGCAGGTGTGCACGTAGTGCACGGCAAAGTCGATAGGAAATAAATCGTGGAATTGGTGGAATTTCGTCAACCAGAAAGAAACCGATCTTAAGAAGAGACGAGCGTAGAGGAGAAGATGCTCGAGCTGCACCGGGACGATCGTCGAAGATTCTCGTGGACCAAACTGCTGGACGTGGAAGTATGAGAACGTGAGTATGCTGGAGATATGGTTCGACCACGACCAAGGGGGAAGGAGGGAACACTGGCCTTGCTGGTTATACGCGGCTTTTTTTTCGTTCCTTCTCTCGCTGCTCCAATTGTCTCGCCGCTAGAACGACCGGTCGGTCGAATCATGTGCTTCGGCGAGTGTTCTTCGCCGATGCTCACCGATTATCAGTTTCACAGCGGCGCGATTTATTCCGTGGAGCTCTCGTGACACACGTGTTTGACAAATCTGACGCGGTCCTCGAGGAGCGATTCTCGCGTTCTTCGCGACGCACGTCAACCGGCGAGATCATTCAAATCTCCGCGATGGAAAGAGGGAGAGACAGAGGCGTGCAACGTGTACCAGGCCCTTTCGATGTGCCCGTTTAATGGAATGCCTGCTATTCACCGGTACTTTCGCGCGTTAAGTAACTAGACAAACTGTCGCGGACGGTTCACTGGGGAACACGCCTTTTCCGCCGATCGACCATATACCTGTTTACCTGTTGTCGCCGCGCGAAACCTGAAATCTAGGCTCGCGTTCCTGGTACTCTTTGATTCACCTCGATATAAAGTTTCTCGGTTTCTTTAACGCGATACTCGCGCTGTATGTACATAGCTGTACGTCTATCCGTAACCGTGTACGCGCGTGTCTGCGCGCGCCAAGCGTAAATACCTAGGAGAAGGTGGGCCAGAATGGGGACACCGGTATTCAAGCCGGCATTATCGAGTGATAAACGACGCATGGAACACAATAAATAATTTTCATATATACTTGACGCCACGAATTTTCAACGAATCCTAGCGCCGCATAGCTGGAAATTAATTTTTCCTGCTCGATCAGGTTTGGATTAGTTTTGGATGAATAGAGTCGACGGATTTTCATATATATATATATGTGTGAATTTTCAACGAATTCTAACTGGACGCATAGCTGGAAATCAATTCTTCTTGTTTGATCAGGTTTATTTGGATTAGTTTTGAACGAGTTGAGTATATAAGTTGAGCAAAAGAGTGGATGCATTCGAGATATTTGAGACTTTGAAATATATAATTTCTTTAATGAGTAGTAACTTTGCAATTACGTTGTTCATTTATCTCCATTTTGAATTACATGCTATAAGTGTCTGACGATTAACGATAATCTTCAGATTCTTTGCCCAGATTATATCAAGAAGCATAGTGTATGATCAACTTAGCTCTTTTGTTTCGCGTATCTTTCATCTGAGGTAGTGTTGGTGGTTTTTCTAGAGTGATACAACGAAATTATCTTACTAATATAGTTTTTTTCTTTTTCGAGAATTAATATCGATTGGTTAAAAAAATTGCACGTTTCATCGATCAGGCGTGCGTGACACGATGAATGAAAACCGACGAGGGACCCCGTAATTGGAAGTGTCGCGTTTTACGGAGACTTGTTACGATTTCCTCTTTCGACTCTTGTGCAACGTACAAGAGTGATTAAAACGCGCGTAAAGTCGGCGATCTGTTCGAGTCGGATGCAAATGTTAGGAACTAACGATTGTAAAAAAAGAAAAACAGAGTAATGCGAACCAGAGAGAAAGAGAGAGAGCAGAAAAAGAACGTGCGAATGCAGGTGCAATTTACGAGCGTCCTTTAACATTTACGACTACCAGTTACGTATCGCGTGTACAATATTAAAATGACTTTTACAACTCGATGACTCGATAAATAAAATTACCAACGTACAGTTACTGATCAATAAAGTAAAAACGCGCGAAGGAGAGATTTCTTCTGGGAGTTTTGACCCATATCCGTCACGTGCAAATCAATCTCCCCAACAGATCGTGAATCGACCTGAAACGCGTTCTCGGACAACAACTGACGACCGTTTCGCTCATTTTTGCCATTCCGCGTTTCATCGATAAAGCCACCTTTAACGAGCCGGCCACCATTGTCTCGAGCCGCGTGTCGGTCGGACATTTTCAATGTTCTTCACGGCCGAGTGGCACAAAGAATCCTCGTTACACGGTGTGATAGACGTTGATAAGCCCTGCGAGGAACGTGTTTGATATCGGCAGGATATTCGCGACAAACAAAATGCTCTCGCCGTAGAATCGAAGCACGGTGGTGCGCGTTCTCTGAAAGAGGAACTTTCCACCGCTCGAATTTTTGTTTCGGCCGCTCGCGCGTCGAAGAGAGGACTCACGCAGCGGTTGAAAAAACGAATCAGTGCGTGTCGCGGCGAGCGGAAAGCCGCGATTCGGTGATGCATGAGACGGGCTATCCTGCGTTTATTACGGTTTATCGTTGCGCATGGTCGCTAACGGTATGACGCAATGGCCATTGTGGTCGCCGGCTGTGCAACGGGAGAATTCGGGATGAATCGTGGAAAGAAAAAGGGAAACCTGGAGCCGATCGTCGTATCGTGACGCGATTGCACGAACGTGAAACCGAGGTAATAATTTCAGGAACGATCCGGACACGGTTCATTTAAAAAGTTTCCAATATGACGCGCGGCTTCTTTCGAAAGAAGACACGTTTCTTCACGCTCGTCCACGCTCGCGTGACGCAATTGTGTATTAGGCGTAGAAGGAAGTTGTACGTTCTCGAGTTCACACTCGGTGCTTTTGTGGGCAGAATGTATTCGTATTCGTATTCACGTCGAATCTAGTATATCAAAATTATTGTTCAGGCAGGGTCAACAAAGCCGTGGACAATGGCGAATTTCGCAGTAAAAGATGTTCGTATTTATAAAAATTAAAGACCAGGCGATACATTGTGAATAAAGTTGGCCATGAAGATGGACGTGAGTTTAGAAAACGACAGACGAGGTAGGGTGAAATGGAAAAATACGATTTTCACGGTGCGATTGTACAACGCGAAATCGGTTATCGTTTCGAACGAAGCGTTTTAACGAGGACGTACGTGTGAAAATCTCGATACGGCGGCACCTCTGTGTGCCGTGAGCTCGTGAAATCTGTTGCAATTACCGCTGATCGCCCACTATGAAAAGTATTGGCAACAAATCGTTGCAAAAGCCGACAGGAAAGTGTCGGCGGCGCTGGCCATTCTTAACAACGCCGATGCGTTTACACGTTTATCATTCTCGATCGTTCGCGATCGAGATGTTATCAGCTTCGCTTCTTCCTATCTCGTATAATTCTTTTTTCTTTCCTTTTTTTTTTTTTTCTTTTTTTTTAAACATCCTGCAAGGATAATTATTGAGAGTTGAGAAATAGCCGCGGTCTGATTCGCATGCACGCGTTTTGCATCGTGGTAATTACGTGCCAATTAAGCCGCTCGTTTTAAGCTTATGAAACCATTTTGATTTTTTATGCATTTTTTGTCGCGGAACGAAGATCATTCATCGACGGTTGCCTGAAGATTCTAGGTATTTTCTTGGCCTCTCGTATTCTAATTATTTTAACTCATTTTCATAATTTGCATGGATCGTTCAAAATTCGTGTATTTATCGAATGTTCACAAAAATCGTGAAACAGCTCACAAAGATCGTCTAATTCTTTTCCTCGCTTTTCATTATTTTTTCTTTTTCCACTGACACGATAATCGCACGCTTTCAGGATCGCACGCGGTGTGTGCCACGGCGTTGAGGTGTAGCGCTGATCGAGACCGCTAGAAGATTAGCCAACTAACGGAAACCCAAAACAGCAGGATCCAGGAAGATTGATCGAGGAAGACGATGTATCGGCCGAACTTTTACGAAAGCACGTGTCTGAGGTGTGCCCAGACCGTGTACCAGGTGGACAGAGTCGGCCCGCTGAAGGACTTCACGTTCTTCCATGCGGGTTGCTTCAAGTGCGCGATCTGCGGCACCAAGCTGACGCTGAAAACCTACTACAACAACCAGCACACGATCAACGACAAGGAGGTGTACTGTAGCAGCCACGTTCCTAAACCAGGCCCAGGGACCTTGGACGGGTCCAGCGTAGGCATCAGGTCCGCGCTGAACGTGCCGAGAAGCGGTTACGTCAACGAACAGATTAGAGCTGGTGGCGCGTCACCGCGGGGAGTTTATCCACCTTGGTAAGAGACTTTTCCCCTGTACCTTGTCGCAACGGTATCTATAAATTTATCTCTGCCGCAAGCAGCGGACTGTTTCTCGTTTAAGCAGTTTGTTGCTTGATTTTCATGACAGTTTCACTTTGAATGCCGCATTTTAGGTTCGCGTTGGTTTCGTACATACGTTTGCGTTTTATTGCGCAATGGTTCTCACGTGGTTCGAAATGTGATCTCGAATAGCTGATTGATCTGCGAACAGTCTGAGTCTGAATGCGATCTTGCCGATACCTTCTAGCGGCTACGACTGGAGGAAAGTCAGTTGGTTGCTCGAGTTACTTACACAAAGAAAAGAACGATAGCCATCGACGTTTTCTTTTGAAATTGTTCGGGCAATTCGAACGTAGATCTTACGAATTTTAAATTCGTTGTTTGTTTGGAAATAGTGAATGGAAACTGATCGTGGTTTCAGGATGGTGTCTTTGGGACGTGACACTTTCCGATAGGTTCGTGGAAGGAATAATGTGCCGTAGACTTGTTAAGCAGTAGGTAGCAGAGTGTGTTGATTTGGTGAGAAATTTATCGGACGCTCGGTGAATCAATCAGTATCGACACGTTCGGTCTGATTCGTCTTGCTGTTAGCACTTCAAATTTCTAAATGCCACGAAACATACGTCATAATTTGGTAACATTTCCTCGTTAAAAGAGGAAACTTCCTAGAAAAAAAAAAAACAATCACGATTATGTTTCTTCGCTTCATTTTGCTCGAGAAAACGTGAGAAACAAACTGGACCGCGAGGGATCTCGCCGATGCAACCCTTTCTTGTTCCCCGTTACGTTTATCTCGGTATCAGTGCAAACACAATGATTCCCCGATACTGTTACATCTGCAACAACCGTACGAACGGAAACGAAAAGGAAAAAAAGGAGAGAGAAGAAGCAAAAGAAACACATATCGGCGTTCGCAGCGCAGCTGGAATGCACTGAACGTGCTCTTTCCATGAGCAGAGGGGCCTTGATTAAATAACAGTAATCACAATAAGGAAATTGGTTGCACGTAACACGTGTGGTAGCTAGGCAGGCGATTGAAACGAGTCCGGTTATTTGCATCGTCGCGTTCTCCTCTTCTTCGTTGTTCGTCCGTGGCCGCGTTACCGGAAGCGGAGGACACACCACGAGCGGTAGCACGAGCCGCTATCGATTCAGGAAAATGTGAAAGTCGTGTCTCGTGAAACGATCTTGCGTACAATTTCCTAAGAAAATAAGAAACAAGAAAAATGGGATAGGGACGTGACACACGCGCGTAATTAAGCCGCGTTCGACGATTCCAAGGACGTGGCCTGATCGCACGCAACCGGTATCGCTGTTCCAAAGGTTACGGCTCGAGTTACGCTGGGAACGCCGTAACGATACCTTGAAAGTGATCGTACCATTTCCCTCTTTCCTTTCCTCGGTTCACGAAATGACAGATGATTATGCGATTAGCTTCAATGACAACCTTTATTCCATTCACGCTCATTTCAAACGTGACTACAGTCTATTAAATTCAGAAAAATTTTACTTCGAGGAATCTAAGAGACTGTAAGAGATACGAGAGATAGATACAAGTGACAAATCCGCGTACGATGCGCATGTGTATAATTGCTCGATAAGGATATCGCATAACCGAACGAGGAAGATGTTCGTCTCGATAGAGTCGCGTTGAGGCTCGTTAAGATTCCATCGTTGTCTGTCACAGGTTTGTGTTATTCATTCTTGCCTTTCTTTTTTAGCAATCGTACAATCGACGCGGCCGTTAAACGCAAATTACAACGCAGCAACAGCGGCAGAAAATTAACGTGCACGGCTCTCCTTTACGTTTTCTGTGTTTTAATGGCCGGAAAGTCGATCGACTCGCTTCACGTTCGGTTTCACCACTTTCCCTTCGGTGTTAAATCGAGATCGCCGTTTGAGCGGAGTGTAAATCGTCGCGCGATCTTTTGTTAACGTGTCTTGTGTTCCTTAACCTTGGAGACGATCAACGTTTCATTGCCGATTCGATTCATCTTTTACCGACTTTCGTCGAATCTCCAAATAGAATGCTAGATTTTCACAGAAGCAGAGAAAATCTCCTTTTCATTAAATTAAACCAGCAAGTTCGCGATTATCATACTCTTTGTAACGCGTTTCACGAGCAGAGAATGACAAAAAGATCGAGATGACTGATCTGACAGACACATTTCTGCGTATGCATATTTATTTTAGAATTCGTTGTTTACAATTATGAGGTTCCGATAAAACGGAAATTCGATCTCTCGAGAAATCTCCGAAACCGAGAATTTCGATTTTCACAAGGGCGAAAATTAGGGGCTCGAGTCGCGTAACTCGGGCACCGTTCTACAAATCCGGCGAGTTGCCGCTGAATCTCTTTTCACGGACGTCTGGTGACAATTGCAATCCGCCAGTTTGGCTGGCAGTCGAATCAAAGTCCTATGCGCATACGTGTCAGCCAAGGCATTTGGTTCATCTTCGTTACATAACGCGTCGCCGCATTGGCCTTAATCCCGACCGGGTCTTGAACAAAGTGTGAAACCGCGATTGTGTACGCGCGCGCGAGACACACTTGCTCTCCGGAAGGCCGGAATGTCAATGGCTGACCCGATTTCCTTGAAATAACAAGCTGGCCTCCGAGAGATTCACGCGGACGCGATCGGCCGGACGATTCATCTTTCGATCCGGGCAAGAAAACAAGCGAAATATCTGGCCGTGCGTGGTTAGACAGTTAGACTGTGGATATTAAACGCGTGTTTTAAAAGTAACTTTAAGCATGCAACAAAAATTTTGTCTCTTTCAATAGAGACACAATGTGTAAATATTACGTGTATATTTATTACTTAGAGATGAGTTCGGGAAAGAGAGCAACGCTTGAAAAGAAAGGGGGAAAAAATTCAGAAAAATCTTTTTTTTTTAATTGTAATGCAAGTAACATCGAGACGATCGGCTCGAGCCGAATTTAAACGCATTTAGAAACGCTGAAACCGTCCAGCCGATCGATTTTAATCCGGGTTAATCAAGAAAGAGTAGTAATTGAAGGCGAAATACAGTTCTCGTTAGAGCTATTGATTAGAATCAGCAAGATTTTACGCCGCACGGCGTGCCTCGCAAATAAGCGTAAAACGGTAAAACCCATTCAATTCCGTTTAATTGCAAGAAGGAGTGTGTTGTGCCTAAATCACACGAAAACCCGTATTAACCAGTTCTTATCCTGATTGCACCTTATACTGCAGGCTATAGAATCGATCAGAGAAAGACCTGTTGCGGCGCGCGTTCAGGAAGTTCCAACCTCGAGGATCCAAAAGAAACCAGCGAAACCACCGCCAAACGTACTCGTATAGGAACATTACGCAAGGGCCGATGGGTCGTGAGAATGCCTGAATTTAATCGTTCGGCACCCTCTCGAGTATCGAGTGCATCTCTCTCCTCTGGAAATACTCAAGATATCGACTTATACCGCCAGCTATTGGACGATCATTGAATGTTCCTCTCTTGGGTTTCATTTCTTTTAGATATTTTTGTTTTATAAATCTGTCATTTCACGTTCAACTGTAATTAGATTACAGATGTGCCGTTTTTCTTTTTTTATGGCTAGAATTAAAAAGAAAAAAAAAAAAAAGAAAGAAAAGAATGGATTAGAGGTTATTTTGAGCAGGTAGCAAACTCGCGATCCTAATATTTATGTACAAATTCAACAAAAAGTGCGCGCGCGCGCACGAGTTACGCGTGTGCGGTGTATAAGAATTTCTTGTGGCTGCGTTTCGCGCGAGTTCTCTGCCTCCGGCTGACATAAGGAGCGCGCTCGTACGCTCGACAAAGACAGAGAGAAGAGAAAGAAGAAGAAGAAGAAGAAGATGAAGCAGTGACTTCAGCCGCAAGTGAATGAACCCCGAGGAGAGGAGAGGAGAGAACGAGGTGTAACACATTCATTTAACCAGAGACTCTCCGGTTTCTCATAAGCGTTGCGGTATTCGGTGGACGAGACGAGCGCGCGCCGCGTGTCAAGATTTTTCCAAAGCCGAGCCAATGAATCAGACCCCGTCCCTAATTAGTTCTAGGATGCTCGTTGGAACGCGATTGAATCGTCCGTGATGAACAGACGTCGACGAACGGACAGAGTGTTTGTCGCATGCAGGGAAATGTTTCCAAGGCCCCGTTAAAAAGGCTGACCCAGTTCCTGCGAGACGCGCGATCGTTGAATTTGCATGCTAAATGCCGGAAGCCGCGGCAAATGTTGCACGAGGTAGCCAGGTTACCAGGAATTCTTCTTTCTTTTTCACCGTTGGTCGTGGTTAAATGAAGTTCGAAGCCGATTTCGGTTTGGTGTATTTTCTTCTTTTTTTTTTCCCCCGCCACGATTTTTTCGTTCCGATCACGCGAGGAACGATCACGCCGAAAACAACGTCACGCTCGAATTATTTCTCGTTTCGATTCGATGTTGAAAAACGAAACGATCGCGGGTTTTCCCACTCGTCGTATTTTTTTGAGAGATTTTTCGTTTGAAACGCGTGAAGGGAAATCACGTCGAAAACCAATACGATCGAATTCTGCATTCGTCACGTTCTTTTGGCTTGTTTGTTTCGAATACACGAAGGAAAACCATTGCGGAATGGTTGTACGATCGAGTTTTGCAATCGCCGTATTTTTGTTTCCTTTTTTCGTTTTTTCATATTGTTATTTCGAACGTACGTTCGAGGAAAGTTTTGCACATTTTTCGATAATTTCCATTGCAACTGGATCGAGACGAAACCGAATGTCGTGTAACGACATCGCCTAAACAAGTTCGCTCGCGTTGTTTGTACTTTGGCTTTTCAGGGAAGTGAAACGTAGCGAGATTCGTGTGAAATGAGCGACAAGAGAACGACGACGACGAAGACCCTACCCCCCCTGAAGACCCGTTGCATAATTTTGTTGCAGTTACGATAATGTAGACTCGCCTAATTGTGCCAGGCACCTGAACGGACACGGTTCACCGCCGGCCACGAATTCGTCGCAACGCGATCTTCACGGGAACGCCGGCGGAGGCGCGTCCTCGCCGTACAACCACAATTATTCCGGGGACGGAAGCTACCAGTATGGGAGGTTCGACGCGAGCGCGCTTCACATCGCCCATGCCCTTAAGCAGACGGAGCTTCAGAAGGGCTACAGCAAGGCACGCGAGAAGCCCATCGATTATTATCTGGTGAGTCATTCGCATAGTCCGGTGAAGTCATTCGTCACGGTCACCGCCATATTGGGAGCGGATCACCTCTATTCCAACCGCCGATCTGCGATGAAACAGTATCGGTATTTCGACGAAACAGTCACACCAAAGTTCTCGATCGCTCGACTGTATACACATACGCAGCATCGATCGAAAATAGCGATTTATTCGCGGTTTGAAGGATCAAAAGCCTCACGTCTGTAGGTTCGAGTTGTAGATAATAGTAAAGGAGATAAAGCGTACGTTTAAAACTAAATGCGAGGACACTCGACAGGAATGTTTCTTCTGGAAACATCTCGAGATAATTGCCGCGGATTGCGTTAATTATACGTGTCTTGAATAATACACCTTTTTCAACGATGACCTGGTTATGAGAGCTCTCTCGTTAAAGTACGGAAAATCAGATTTCGGATTTCACGGTTTTCTAGACTACTTAGGGAACATTACCTTCCGCCAATTGGGTCACGAACGTTTCAGCTCTATCTAATTAACCTATCTTGTTAATTATATCCTTAGCAAATCTTCCTTCGGGGAATAACGTACGAGCGTCGACGAGTTCTGCCCGCGAGCGTAATTACTCCCTTATATTTTTACAAAAGTAACTGAAGAAACGAGATCCAACCGGTTTATCTTTCAATTACGTAACATGGAAATTTAATACTTGGTTTAATTTTAATGGAAAGTCAACGAACAATGAAAGTGAATCGTTGCTTGGATTCGTAACTAAATTCATTGTCTAAATTAAGAAAATCGTCAAATCATTGCCAAATATCAAGGCTCGTACGTGCGATGGGTGCATCGCGAGCTTAATTACACTTCAAATGACTGGATGCTGTTAACGATACTTTTGAAAACGATTTTCTCCTAAAACGACATTCCTAAATAATTACTAGAAAATTTTTTTTGACAATAGCTGAGTATACTCGAGTATGATCTTCGAACTTTTGATACGCGAGTCAGAAATCAAGTATCAATCAATCGTTCGTCTATCGTGGGGGCAACGTGGCGTGATGTCCGCTTTTTCAGAGCTGCACGACGCCGCGGCGTAAAGTCAGGTATTTCGCCTGTGTTCAACGACGCGTAGAAATACTGGAGGAGCGGAATACATGTGGCCGGGGTCGGTTGATTAGTCGGAGCGAGAGGCACGCGCTCGGTAGACGCGCAGAAGGTGGACGCGTTTGAATGGAAAACGGTCGGAAGCCCGAATTTCCGATCGCGTGGAATGCGGGCCGGGTTACCTGGCGAACTGGATTCCGTGCCAGCAGCCGTGACTTTCGTGCCCGAATCGCTTGACAAGCGAGGAATGTGTACCGCGGCCGACGAAGACGGGCCCTACATGAAAATGAGATTGCCTGGCTCGCTTTTCCCATCGGTGCCGCCGTAGAGGAAGAAGAAGGCCGAGCCGCTAGTCGCTCCACTATCGCCGCGTTTTCTCTCAATCCGCTTTCGCGTGCGCATCCAGGCAAAATCGGCCGCCTCCCGCCGGCCACCGACGTTATTTATAGTATTTCGTGAATGTCAGCCTACCTGCGTGCACGCTCTTACGAAACGAAAGTAGCGTGGGCAATCGGGCAGGGTCGTGCACCGTATCCGCGCCCCGTTTCCTTCTGTTTCTTTCTGCGTTGACGAGCAACCGAAAGATACGGACGAAAAGTTCGATTAATTAGGATCGGAGAATGCTTCGTCGAGTATTTTTGTATTTATTGGGAAATTTAGAAGTTTGAAGGCAGCTTTTTTTTTATCTAATAGCTAATTTTACGTGATTATAGGAAGACCATTGCTTATCACAGTAATTACAATTATGCAGATATAAATAGAAACGTTAAATTCTATTTAATTCGTTTTTTTATTTTTATGTCTAATTTTTACTTTTACATTTTGAAGAGACTGCGAAAGACTTATTACGGTAATTACAATTATCTAGGTAGATATAACAGATCCAGAAACGGTAAAACCTGTTTAATTCGTTTATTCGTGCTATTTTTATCATTAAATTACCAGAGTCATATTCGATACAACTATCCTCTTATTCAAGAGTTACTCGCCAGTATCTATATGTGAAAATTCGTCTCGCTCTAATAAATCCATAAAATTCAACCGTTTTTTTTTTTTTTATCTCGAATGAGTATTCCAGGCTGCAGGTTCAAGAGAATCTCTCCGGCTGTTCGATATATACAGAATGGATCTCTATTTTATCGCAATCGATGATAACCAGTGGCGCGTTTGACGAAACCGTTAACCCGCGTGCTAAAACGAATCCACGTCCGGAAGGATGATGACGCGATCGCTTTGCCCACGTTGTTTCTCAATTACGGGCGGCACGACCACTCGTAAACTTTCCACCATAGAAAACCATCTTCGATTTCTACGATTCGCGGAGCCACGATCGACGATCCGCGGGGCGTTCGAGCGAGCAATTTCCAACGTTGATCGCCCGATCGTAAGAAACCGCTACTACTGTTGCGGCCGATCCCGACACCGTAAAGCCTGAAACG
>KQ435727.1:3943034-3968678 GCA_001276565.1 Melipona quadrifasciata | reverse complement strand
GTACGCCATTGTTTCCGAACTGACTGTATCCGACGACTGCATCCAATTTTTCTATCTTTCAATCTCTCATTCACGCGACGCGGTTCAACTTTCTTCACCTGCTTCCGGGGCATCAGCGAAGAACAATGACGACGAACGTCCCTCGTGAACATCAGCCGAACCGTTGCCGCGGAAGAATGCGTTTCTCCCCCCTCTCCCCTCCTGGTGTCTTCTCTTCGTGACAGCGTGCGCACGCGAAGGAAAGCTCGCGCTCGGATCCAGATCGTTTCCGCTTGCGGTACTCCGCGCACCACGGCTGACGGTTAATTAGAGAATCGTTCCACGGCCGCGTAATAAGTCGCGCACATGTGGAGATGGAGCGAACGAGGGGCGGGGAGGGGCCACCGTGTGCGTATCCTGTTTTAAAGAGCGATTGTGGCTCACCTCTCACGCGCCTTCGCCAACGAGCGACCCACGGATGTTAATTGGAATCGCTGTTGCGGTCGATGCCTGTGTACCACGGTCCATCGATTTTATTCTTACTTTCTTTCCGCTCCTTTTTCGGCCAGGCTGGCAGATTAGTCGACAGGTTCGAGCGAGTGGAACGATCTTGCGTTCGAGGCACTTGCAACGCGTCACGATGCAATTATTACAGATTACTCGCGACGTGGCTATTTTTCAATTTCTTTCCTTTCCTTTCCAGAGGGATACTGAATTCTCAATCTTCAAAATGTTCAATCTCGTCGAACGAAATGATGATTTTTGTACGAAATTCTCTTCCTTAAAATCATTACGTGCGACTAAGAAAGATTGGTTATCTTTTCGTAGATGACACTGCGAAATTTTGCGTTTGATCGCGAGCAAGAGGATGAAACAATTTGCTTGAAATTGGACACGCGTTTTACCTGTGTCGTTCTTTATCGACACGCGCGGAGAATCAGTTTCATAGGACAATTTCTAGCAAAACCGACATTTAACAGATATACGCAACCGCAAACGAAACACATCTGTTTGTTCGAGGGACGAGCAAACGGAAGTGGGACGGTTCTATCGTGACGAAATCTTGTTTAACCAGTCACGCGAACAAGCACGAAGACGAGAATTACTTCTTTAACGACGCTGGCAAACAGATCGATCAGATTTGCCCTGTTAGGAGATTTTTTTATTTCACTAATTGGAGAGCACTGATAACGGTACGAATTGATAATAAAAGAAGTAGACTCGGAACATGCGCTCGAGCGCGACGCGATTAACAAAACAAACAACGTACACGATGACCATCGATTTCGAAATAGCAATCCCTCGGTTGTTACGAGAGGTTTTCTTTTCTGTCTCTTTTTTCTTCTTTCCCCTAGAAAAAGGCTAATTGCATCTGTCGCCACGAGAGAGAGAGAGCTTGTCAAAGGCAATTTTAGCAAGCGTAACCGCAACATTCCTTACTGTACAGAGAGCGATTCAACTACAGAGATAGAGTCTTATTATTGCATCCTCTGTCTTCGAGTTTCTTCGCGCAAATAACTCAAGTCCGCTCATTGCGGAAACACTCAAAAGAAAAATCCTATCGGATTCCAAAGTTTTCAAAAGAATACGCGTCTCTGAGTATTCAGATAGCTCCGTTTCGAAATCCTAAGCGGAGAGAACGCGTCAATGCTCTCCAACGTTGTCCTTATTCGCGGTTATTTCGCGCAATAACTATTTGCGCTGCCGTAAGTGACGTAACTGTAGCGTGGGCATCGTGGGGTTCGTACGCGCGTAGGAAATCGCTTGCGCAACGCTATACCAAATCCGAGAAAATCCTTTTTCGTCTACTGCTCCCGTGCCCAAACCCGATCGGTTTCGTCTCGGCAAAACGGATTCACGATCCTTGTTCGTTCGTGGGAACGTGAAACGTTTCGTGCTCGCCTGCTCGCGTTTCTCTTTCTCTGCGAACGCTTCAATTTGCCGCGAATGCGATTCTGGAACGCGCGTCTCGTTTCCGGCGCGATTCCAGCCCAGAAGGAAAGCGGAGAGGCGGCGTGAAAGTAAACCTGGCAAAAACTGGACGACCGTCGCTCGCCACGGGACGTTTAGACGCGGCCTTCGCTTTTCGATAGACGAGGAGGACGCCTCGGCTTAATTGCCAGCCGGCGGAACTCGTTCGAGAACGCGATTCCCGAAACCGATCCGACGAGTTTCTTTAAATTTCCCGCGCGTCGGACGAGCAACGCATGCCGGAGCAAAACATGGCGGCCCTGTTTCCCTCGTCATAATTAGGAGAAAGGCCCTTGATGATCCTCGTTTTTCTGTCTCTTTTTGTTGCAATTATCCAGGACCGAGATGAACAGACGCGGCTCGAGATGAAACATCGCAAGGAGGAGGATGACCTCTATCGGAAATTCGCTCACCATCGCGAGGAGGAAGACAGACGAATTCGAGAGGAATTTAGAGTACGTATGGCTCTTTCGTCTGTTACGGCTAAACGACTCAATCGTGAGAGTAAACGAAGCAAAATTTAGTAATTGGGATTGAAGAGTGTGAGAACGCTCATTCGAACGTCTCTTTTATAAAATTAAAGTTGGAATATTTCTTCAGAACCAATATCTTGTGATTGTGTCCGATTAATTAAGAGTAATACTAGTAATAAGAGTAACTCTCATTTAATTGAATGGTAGCTGTAATTAAATAAATAGTTATAATTAATAATTAAAATAATAGTAATAATAATTAAATAAATAATAAATTAATAATTAAAAGTTCTCACTAGTTTTAAAAAAAGAAGAGAAAGAAAGATATAAATCGGGAATATCGAGATCAACGTCGCAGAAACTTCGTGATTAAAAGATCATGTTTCTTAATTGAGTAGGACGAATGGGAGAAGGAACTGGAGGAATTATCGGCCAGATGGGAACGGGAAAAAGGCGGAAGAGCCCGAGCCCAGCAATTTCAGCAAGAGAAAGAGGACTTGGAGAAGAATATGACACTTCGTAGGGACAAGAAGAAGGAAAGTCTCACGCGTAAAATGCTGGAGCACGAACGGTACTTATTACATACCTAATTAGACTGATTTTACGTCACGCTGCTCTGATTACGTACATCGTAAGATCCGCGAAAGAGAGACAGAATGCTCTTGCGTCAGCTAATCTGCCTAATTAACCCTTTGATTTGACGATTATTTACTTTTCCTAGATTTTCCTAAACCTGTCCATTATCATCCACGAACTTAATATCTGAAACTAATGCGACAAAGTTCTGTCTGCGTAGCCAGAATTTTCCTTACGCGATTCAAACGCGATTCGTTTTGTAGAAAGTGGGCTCGAGTGATTGTATCCACGTTCTCTGTATGTATAATCTTGCGTTTCTTTGAAGAGCACAGTGTTTTTCGTTAAGAAAGTCGTACTCGTTTCTGTCTCACAGAAACAGAAACGAAACGCGATCGCTTCGCTTGCCGATTCATAAATTTCGAGAAAAATAAGAGAAGATATCGACGGAACGAGAACGATGGTCCCAGCCTTGCGTGGCGAATTTCGAGAGTCTGCTTGAATCGTGGTTCAGTGGCGAGCCGCGAATTCTCGTAACTCTTGATCAATTTCCAGAGCGGCGACCGCAGCGTTGGTGGAGAAACAGAGCTCGGAGATGCTGGAGCTGATCAATGAAGCGAGAAGCGAGTATATGCGGCAGGAGAGTCTGTATCTCGACGAAGGGGATGGTTATGCCCAGGAAGCACCGCCTTTGCCTTATCCGTCGCGTGCTCCACCCCCGCAGCCTCCCGCTCTCGCCAAGTATCACATCTACAATGATCCTCTGGAGTTTGCTGACATGGATCAGATAGCTATTTCGGTAAGCCCCCGTCGTAGTGTTAGCCCCCTTTTAACACCGCTATCCCCTTGTAAATATAACGTCGGAGAAGAGTCGAAAGGGGGTGCGTTACATCCGCGGAATTTTAAACGGCCCGGCTTCGAATCGTTGGGCCGATATTTTCATATATTCGCGACGCCCTCCCTCTTATCCGGCTCTTACGCGTTTATAGGCGAAGACTTGGCGTAATCGATTTACGATCTTTCTTTCATTCGGAGGATAGCGAGAGAACGGGGTGATCGTCTATGGCCTGTGACGTCGGTGTCGTCGTGTCGAGGCTATTCGTTATACGATGCGTTGATACGCTGTGCCATTAGCGGAATAAAAGAGGAGGTCGTGTTCGAAATTCTCGAAGAACAAGTTTGAATATTTATCAAAGTTTATATTTTTTTGGCAGCGACGTGGGCGTAATTAATCTTTTTGGTAATGAAGAAGAAAAAGAAAAAAAAAGAAAAAATCGAGTCGGAGATGGTTTAAAAATTTCCACGATGGTTAGTTTACGTTGTTCCTTTTTTTTCTGTCCCTTTAATAAATCAGGTAGCCCAAGAAGACCAGAAAACGTTCACAGACTTGGTGCGACAGTTGGTGAGCAGATGCGGATCGGATATAGAGAAAGCCAGGACGATATTCCGATGGATCACCGTGAAGAATCTAAACACCATGCAGTTCGACGAGAATCTGCGCGGGGACACGCCTATGGGTTTGCTCAGAGGCATAAAACACGGGACTGAAAGTTACCACGTTCTGTTTAAACGGCTGTGCAGGTAAACGCAGCTAATTTAACATCTCAGTGACTTCGATCGTTCCCACGACACGCCCAAAATAATAATTCACCCCGTGAAACGAGGCCCACGTTTCACGACTGGACGAACGGAACTCTTTCTCGTGACTCATCCTGTTACCTTTCCTTACAGTTACGCGGGATTGCACTGTGTAGTGATAAAGGGTTACAGCAAATCGGCCGGTTATCAGCCAGGCGTTTGCTTCGAGGACAATCGATTCCGGAATAGTTGGAACGCAGTCTACGTTGCTGGCGCGTGGAGATTCGTCCAGTGCAATTGGGGGGCGCGACATCTGGTCAATGCCAAAGAAGTTCCTCGTCCTGGTCAGCCAAAAGCCAAGAACGACAGCCTCAGGTATTTTGTGAAACCGTTCGTCTCTTTTTTGATGCACCATCACCGTCAATTGTCCGACCTATTTAGCTGTTTCGCCTTTGCAGATACGAATACGACGATCACTACTTCCTCACAGATCCGCGAGAGTTCATCTACGAGTTCTTTCCTGTTCAAGAGGAATGGCAATTGCTCAAGCAACCGATATCGCTCAAAGATTTCGAAGAATTGCCTTTCGTGCGCTCGTTATTCTTCAGGTAACACGATTGTTCGCTCGAGTGAGTTTGAAATTGACAATTAGCAACTGTACGATGTAAAATTTGTGAGACGTCCAAAAATTCAACGAACGAACGAGTCCTATATGGTATTACACACGGCCGACCGTGCTTACAAAGAAAAAAGATGTCACGCACGTTTTATGTAAATTCGGCAGGTACGGCCTCTACTTTCCGGATACGAACACGAATGCCGTTATGTACACGGATTCTACGGGTGCCGCGACCGTCAGGATAGCCATGCCAGCCCACATGCAGTCATCCCTCATCTTTCACTATAATCTCAAATTCTACGACAACGACGGCGACGGATACGACGGCGTCTCGTTGAAACGATTCGTCATGCAGGTACGTCAAAGCACTCAGGATACGAATACGGGAAGCGAAATTTTTTTCACGGTTTCACGGGCTAATTGTTCGCCAGAGCAGTTCGCTCATTCGTATAAACCAATTAAGGAAGTGTAATTAAAGGAAGAGACTCTTAATGGGAGTTAAAGAGTCGCTTGCTAATTAATTGCTCGCCGAGTGAAATTAATTGACCGACAGAAATTTGCAAAGGACCGGGGAGGTTAGATGCAGGACCGTTCAAACGCCGATATTTCTTGTGTTTACGACGATATTAACGTTTTCCAATATTGATTTTCAATGTAGCCGTAACGAGCTGTTTGAACACAGTCCGCGTGACTAACCAAATTTTAACGTTATTTTACGCGTTGGGGAACGAGCATTTGCATTTGTGTAACGTTCTACGGACGTGTTTAATTTAAGACTGACGGTAAAATTGCTCGAGGAACTTTTATCGTCGGGACGTTGTTAAGATTTCGTCTCGAAACTTACGTTTTTTAGAGCGTTGTTGGGAATATCGTCGCGTTTCGCGTGCACGCACCCTGTTCAGGGGCTTTCCTCTTGGACATTTTTGCCAACGCTGTGACGCCCAAGGAATACTTAACCGGCGAGCCTATGAAGTTCAAGAGCGTGTGCAAATTCAAAATCGCATGCGAGGAATTGCAAACAGTGATGGTACCATTGCCGGACTGCGCGAGTGGCGAATGGGGCCCGACAAAAGCCACGAGACTGTTTGGTCTTATACCAATAACTCATCAGGTACGGTGACACGCATTCGTTCGTTGTTTAAAGTTGAAATTCAGAAATTTGAAAAATTCATTCTGACAATCTTTGTATTTTTTTTTTTTTTTTTTTTGTTTGTTTTCTCTCTATGACACGTCAGGAGGCTCTGGTGTTCGCCGGTCGCGAATTGGAAATCCAATTTCGAATGTCCAGACCACTGACCGACTTCATGGCGACGTTGCACAAAAATGGAATCGAAGAAAAACGGCTGTCCAAATACGTAACGCATTCGATCGCCGACGATGACGTGGTGACTTTCTCGATCAGCTTTCCCGAGGAGGGCCAGTATGGCTTGGATATTTACACCAGAGAATCGACGAGTCCTACAAACGTGCCGCACGACATCACCGGTGAAAAGCACTTGCTCACGCATTGCTGCAAGTATCTGATTAACTCCAGCAAGAGAAATTAGCAACGTCGACTCTGATTTCATATTTCTACAATATATATACGTATATATTATCTCTTATATATATAAGAGATAACGATTTCGCTGGATCGATTCGATAAAAGGACACGAAGAAATATATCGCGTGTAAGAATCGGCGTACGTGATGAAACTAGACTAAAGGTGCTGCAAGTTCTCTTACCATCGTGTGCTTTTCTACGAATTCACTACGAACGTGAGGAGGTTCGAGTAACGTGTAAGAACTAATCTCTGAGATTAGCCTTTACTTGCCAGTAAACGATCGACTAAAGAGTTAACTAAAAAGTTTGTCAGGATGACGATTACAGAAGATGGTGTTCACGATGGTAGCCAGGGAGACGGAAGGGAAAGTACAATCCGTTCTTGAAACTGTGGTGCGAGAAACTTTGAAAAATGAACCTTTACCGAATGCAAGAACGATTCCGATCTGACGCGCTACCTCCACGTTCTATTTTATAGTTTATATTATAGTAACGATTATCTTACACGAGACGTGTTTGATGTTGAGACCTCGATGCAGACGAGTGATTTCTTGTCGTCTTTAAAATTCAGTGAAGTTTTAATTTTAGTGAATGCAAACTGAAAATTCGCTACAGCGATGGAACTCGAAGAAGTAACGTAATTTGCTCGTTTACGTCAAATCTAATCATCGAGAAGGAAAGGTTTTTTGCCCGACGATTACCGTGTCGTCTGTATTTCCGTTCCGAAAGTTCGCAATTATAAGTTAACCAGTTCCGGAGATCGGCTGTCGGGCACCGACCGAATTAATCAAACTTTCTCGGCTCGACCCGAAGCATTAATCCCAATTATCTCGGTCCGTTTTAATTCAATCATCTTGAGAGTCGCGTTTCATTTTCACGCGTTCGAGCTGTTCGAACAGAATGAAACGAGACTTTGATCAAGGGTGCGAGGTGCTTTTGTGTATGTAAATAATGTACACGATTCATTGAGCTTCCGATCAATCGATGGAAACGAGCAGAATCGGTGGTTATTGTCGACCGAGATGAAAGATCGCTGAAAATAAAATCGGCAACGAATGGTTCATTTCCAAAAATGCGCGTGCTTTGTTCTCAAGTCTTTTTCGTATTCTAACAATGGTATATATAAAGCATTTCTTTCTTCCTTTCTGCGAACCACCACAACTGCAAAATTTTGAATAATCGAGTATCTTAAATAATATTGTAATAATAATATTATAACAAATATTAACTGATAGACGAAATATTACTGTTTTTCGATTTTTGCCGAAAAACACCATTATTTTAGTAATTATGTTAAGTTCGTCGAGGTTCAGAGAGAGATTTCAAAATCATTAAATTTTACGGTTGCGGTGGTTCCTGAACTTCAGGTGCTACATGTTACTCTGTCAGGATTAGTTGCACGATTCTAGTTATTTTCGTACGCGAGAAGCGCGAAAACGTTGAATATTTTCCAGCGGGAAGTTTTCAGCGGCGAAGCCTATATAATTGTTAATTTTTGTAATATCTGTTCTTAATATCTTTCTTTCTTCTCTTTCTTCTTGTTGTTATTCCGAAGTTATTAACGACGCTTACGCAAAGAAAGTCCCTCACGATTCCTGTTACCGGTGGAATAAACTATAACTCGAGCTTAATATCCCCTTTCTCATTGTTTCTCTCTAACGAGCATGTAAATTAATTTTTATACAGATACGTCATGAAAACTCGTGTTCTTGTAAAAAAAAAAAAAGGAATTAATAAAATCTAATTTTATCATGGTCATCGTACGGACATCTGATTTATCCAGTGTAAATTTTACGTGCGATTGTTCTCTTTGTTCAATTATTTGTTATTAATACTTCGATTAATTTTAATAATTAATTCTTGCATGTGTGTACAGCAGCACGAGAAAATAAATGGAGTACGTGTAAAAACTTTTTACGAATAGGTTATGTGAGTTCTCCGATACATTTTGAAATTTCTATAGCAGTTACAGATTCGATTATAGTTGAAAATGTTTGTATACATGTATGTATAATAGTACTTACTTTTCAAATTGTCCCGCCTCTTCACCACCAGGAACTTCATCAATTCGTTTGCAGGTGGCAGCACTGTTTCGCTTTTCTGCCGGATCGCGTCGCGTAAAATCCTGCGCTTGGATTAAGCGGGACAAACGAAACGTCGATGTGTCGTGAAAATACTTTAAACTGTGCCAGATTGAAGATAAACTCGAAGTTTTACTCGTCCAAATGGAAAACCGGTGGCTCCCACTATCCAACGCGCGTTTGAGCCAAAGTTGAAAGTACCGTCGGCGAACGACAACGAGAGCGGTGAGTGTACGAGCTCTTTCACGTTGTATACACTTCAAACAATATATTTATCGACCACATTTTGTCACCGAACGAATCGAAAGGATATATATGACGTTCGAAAGCATTTTTCGAAAGGTCTGCGCATTTTTCTGTCGCTACGACAGGTCCGCGAAAATTCGTAGTGCCCGACCGTTACGAAACGTCACGTTTCAAAATGTCTACGTCAAAAGCAATCACGTGACCCGTACCTATATCGATCTATCGAAGGGAGGAGCATTTCACGTGTTTGTCTCCTTTATTTTTCGACCTCGGGCATTCTACTCTCGCGAAGCTGCTTAAAATGCATTCGTAACCGGAATTCCACTCATAACTGGCATTCCCGTGTTTTCTCATAATTGTAAAAAGTTTTACGGTCGAACCTTTATTAAAGTTTGCCTTCGTCCATATATATATATATATCGTACGCGCTTGAACATGTATGTAGATAGGTTAAACATGCATGCATGTGCGTATACGCACATAGGCGTAGAGTTTTAAAAAATCAATTTCCAACATTTACGAGCAATTAATGGTCGAAAGCGGCGGGACGGTTACCGATTGTCCCCGATGTCTGATATTATAGGATCGCGTTTGAAAGTTAAAACGGTCGCGTGTGTGACATAACGGCGTACATTGTGTACGGGCGAGCGCGTTCTCTCGGTGTGTGCAATGAAATTATACTTTATAAAACAGCGTGGTCTTATACAACGAAATATACCGACTGGCCCGGTGCGCTATATAGAATTCTCTCTGCCTCTTTTTCTTTTCTTCCTCCTCTTTCTCGCTTTCTCCTCCTATAGATTTACGATACATATTTATCAGCGGACGTGAACGAGGAACGATTTATTCGGTGAACCGTGCGACATGCGACGAGCGACACACGATTGCAAAGGGACGATCGATATCGCGAAGAAAATCCGGATTAAGCCGGGATTAATTTAAGAAATAAACGGCCGGCCAACGGAGCTACGGTTCCGAATTTCTGCCGGCCATTTTCAAGTTAACTTTGTACAGTTGATTTGTCGAAATGCCGAACGCATCGCACAGACCATCAATAGGTTTTCGTTAGTCTACATCTGCATTTCGTTTGGGGTAATTTATCAAACGACAATATCAGTAAAAATTAAGAACTTTGCGGGATTTTTATGATCTACAAGTATTCGTATAGTTTGAAAAAATTTTGGCAGATTAATAATTTTTGTCGCAAATTGCTTTTCATCTTCGAAAAATGTAGACGAATTACCAGAATTCCGAACAAGACAATTGGTCACGAAAAACAATAGAAAGAGAATAAATCTCGAACGTCCAAACGCAATTGAGTTTTTTCAAATGCCGCTCAGCTGTGCACGACAACTTTTACGTGCACCTGTCTATTCGTAATTTTGCAATTTGTAAAGTGCTAAAGTTGCTTTCATAGTTTTGTTATCCAATTTGATTCCACCGTGCAACTTGCAGCTCGTAAAATTTAATAAATAGCGTCGATTGCACATCGTGCAGCAGAATCTTTACGAACGAGAGTGAAACAAAGGTCTTCACTATGCTCCCGCTTCTGAGAGGCGATCAAATTCGTAAATAAGATTATCCGCGGCTTTCAGAATCGTTGAACTCGCTCGCTAAAACAATTTCTTCGTATCTTCTTTGCGTTCTACGCCTAACAAATCGCCCGGTATCTCTATTGGTCCTTATCATTGAGAACTAATTATCGCGTTGTTATTCGTCCCGACGACGAATCGCAACTCGCGTTTCTCCTGCGAAGTAGTGTAAAGGCATGAAAACGAGTGAGACGAAGAGAATAGAATGGGGGAGAGAAACAGCGGAAACTCGTCGCCTTTTCGAGGAGTCGCTAATTAAATACCCACCAATTCTGGCTGTCCTCTTTGCGGCAACTTCCGGAATACGGCCGTCCGGGATTGGACGGAGAGATGAGAAAAGAAAGTTTTCTTATCCCGACTTTTACGGGAAAGAACGATTCCCATAATTCTGCCGACGCGAACGCCATTTTGTAATTTATAGCGCGTTAAGTGGCCAATTGTAATTGCAGATGAGGCTATTTACTATTGTCGTTTAGATTGTTGTAAACGATCCCGAAGGCGGGACGTGATATTACGTCGCGCGAGAGACAACTCCTCGTGCTCGGTTTTAATACGCAAAAAGTGGAGATTTTACCCCATTAAGGACTGTGCAGCTAGATAAATTCGTTCCGTATATTTAGCTGCATAATGTTTTATTGTTCAGACTCGGGAGTTCGAAAAAGGACATTTAATTAAAATTCTGAGACGAGGGAGTCGTTGAAGTAAAGTAATTTGTAGTTTGTGATTTTGAAAAATTAATCGTAAAAATTACTTTTTACAATTGCGGTTGCTGCGTCTTTCCATTTGTGCGTTTCGAAGAAACGCGAATCACGACGAACCTAATGAGACGTACTACATGTATCCAAACAGTATCTGTATAACATTTCAAACGTGTCTGGCTTGACGTCAAATGTACGAAAATAAAACAAACACGGCAGGAAAGTTTCGCGATAACTTTTAAAATGGGAGTGCAGGTGTATTTTTAATAGGTTAAATTTTATTTACGAAGTGTTAATATCAAACGCGAACTTTTCTAAGGTTAGAGGTTGAAGTTATTACATAACGCCTTGCTATCAGCCTTATGTTAATTAAGCAGTGGTTATTTTCTTACGACTAACATTTTCTCCGTTTTATTTTAAGATTCGCGATCGAAGCATGCTTGTCCTTGGTCGTACAAATGTTTGACCAACGTTGTCACATACTGTTACTCTGACGAAATGTGTTCGCGAACAAATGTAAAGTGGATACTTTTTCTTCGTTTCGTATGTAAAATCTCGGAATTTTCAAATATTTCACATGTATACACTAGATACACTCGAACACCTAGAAAGAAACAGGAAGAGAAAAAGTTTGCGCGCATCAAATATGCATATATATTATTTTATTCAAAATTTATGCCGTAAGATAGTCTGCAATATATATAATATACCAACTGTGCTGAGCATGCAAGTGTGCTAAAACTAGGCCATCCACTTTACAGTATCCAACTTTGGAAACCCAAGATCATTCTCATTTCCTCCATTCGCCTAATAACATTCTCAATCTTCCGACGAATTCGTATTTTTGGTAACCATCTGACGTTTCCCTCGTGATTTATTTAATTTGGGACTACGTCCGTACAAGAATTTTATTGGCTCAAGAACGGAAAGGGGGCCGAAGGGAAGAGTTAGGGAATCATTACAGTATCACGGTATCATATTTCTCAACCAGGAAGACGGGCGCTTACTCTTCAACCCCCCTGGACACACCTTCGAATAATTGCAAGCCACATCACTATCTTCCCTCGTAGTCGTGCAGGCTTATTTATCGTCGATTGTTGTCGTGCAAGGATCAGAGGGGCTCCGTGGTGCAACTTTTTCTTGGCGCACGCATTAAAATTCGTGGGGGCCCGAGCGGAGGAGTGGCCGCCGTCCGTTGAGACGACGCGTCCGCTGAAAATACACGCTTACACTCCACGGACTGTGGACACGTATTCGTGAGGTCCGCGGTGTAAAAGCTATTGCCTTTCCGAGCGAGGACTATTTTTGCACCGACGCACGCCCACTCCACCCCACCTTCTCTAATCTGGGCCCCGAACCCACCACCAGGATCTATAATGCATGCCGTACAAGCGAGGGTATTTCCAACCCCCCTGCACCGTTTGCCAGATAGCGAAACACCAAGGGTGAAATCGTCTGTGGGAAGGGGTGAAAGAGAGAAACATGCTGGGAATATCGGGCATCGAAGTGGCGCGATGTTTTTCGAGGGTGGCGTGACCGCGGCGTAGTGAGTCACGCGCGAAAACGACTCTTCAACCCCCGCACGAGACTCCCCTTTTCTCGTGCGGAGGAGCCTCCGTCGTCGCTGAGAACGTCATTTATTTGTAATACGCGCGCCACGGTACGCCTTGTTCACCCTCCGCAGTCTGACGCAGATAAGAACGCGTTTTCACGCTCGACCACCGTCGCTATGCGATGATACATGCCCTCTACCGGGGGCCAACCACCCCCGCGACTGTTGGAGCTTTCTTCCTGTTACGAGGAGCGATCGAGTGGTGCATTATTTATCGGCGAATCGAAGTAATCTCGCTCGTAGATTGTGCTCGATAGTGGATATTTGCGAGCAGGGGATGATAATTGGTGGTGGTGGATACGGGAGGGTGCCTGTGGGAGCACGAGAAGTTCGGTAGGCTCGAGAACGGGCGGGTTTAATGGGTAGTTACACATCTCTCGGCCCTTTTCCTATAATTATTTACAAGCGGGTATTGACAAATTGGCGGTGATAAAAATGAAACGAGTCAACTTATTACTTTACTCTAACTTATTAGTTAATTCAACTATAGGGGAATCAGAACAGTATAAGATCTCATCTCGCTGAAATAAAGAAAAGTACACTTTCGGTAAAATTGAAAATGAAAGGATTGATCGTAGATTTTTCAACGGTACAAAGTTGAGAGGATCTACGAATTTCAGTAGTGTCTCCGTCAGAGCCAGATAAACATTGCATTTCCTTTTAATCAGAAACAGGGATCCATGGCGTTTCTGCGATATTTATGTCCTGATGCGTAAACCAACCTCAAAGCTCAGTTATTTAATAAATAATCGTCTCATATAGGGTCTCCTCGGCGTCCCCCTTAAATCATGATTAAATATAAATGCGGGTCATGCAGATCCCGGTACTTGGGGTTGCGTGAAAGAGATTCTTCAAATTAAGTAAACTCGAAGAGGCATCTCGGAGCGTGAAATAAGCTCGCTGGTAAATAAATTAAATTCTTCTCCCGTCTATCTCGTCTATTTCGCGATCCGAGCTAAAAATCATATGAAATTTTTCGCTTTCGAGGCTTGTCCCATCGCCGAGTTACTTATTAAGCGCTCGATTTTTTTACGCTCTCGAATATCAAAAATACTGAACTTCTCTCGCCGGTCGTTAACAAATAACTTTTCAATCGAATAAAACTTTATTTATTTGACCGACGGCGAATAAATATTTATAAATGTAACCGCGAATATATTGAAACGTTGCGTCACACGTTCCCTGTATCTTTTATCGTTGCTTTCAAATTTATACGATTCGCGGGATTAATACTAATCGCGCTCGTGCAACTTTTTGATTCTTTTAATCGCTCGTCTTTTCGAAAAAAAAACCCATGCATCGTGTCGATAAGCGATTGAAAGCGATATCATTTTTAAAGCGCTTAAGAAAAAAACTTATTTATCCCTTCTTTCGTCATTGGAAATATCGTCCGAATTTACAAAACGTTCGCAGAGAGCAGTTGCCGCGCGTACGGTACGCGAATGAATAGCGTCTCGAAGGAATTTCACCTACGATAACTGCGTCTTTCGCAAATATTTATTCCAAATTATCCACGAACGGTGTCCAAGTTTGCTCGAAAGCGGGCATTACGCTAAAAGAATATATTTTAATCTCCATCCACGAAGATTCCGCTTCCGGAATTACCATTCCATTTACCGTACAAGCGTCCCGAGCCAGATAATGCGGCAAAGTTCCAGCCAGCACCGCGCTCACGGCTATTCCTATCCTAGTTTCCTCCCCGTTTCTCTCTCTTTCTCTCTCTCTCTGTCTCTGCAGGAGACCACCTACCGGCAAAAAGTGTACGCCACAGTTCGCCACAGATATAAATTCATACGGACGACAAAGTGGAGGACCAAGAGCGTTAGTTCTCCGACGTAACGCAAAATTTTCCACGAATCTTCCGCGAATCTTTTCATTCGAATTATGTAGTTACGTTCGACTAGTCTCGTCTCTCGTTTCACTGCGCTCACTATTGATTTACACGTAGAATTTATCATAGAAAAAAACTGTAGATTTTCTCTTCACGAATCTTTTCACTTGCAATTTTCGAAATTTCAACTTACTGTTCGAAATCCATATTTACGAGAGGGTGGGAATAACTGGATAAATTTCGTCCTCGATAAATTTCCCTATTGTCGAGCGGAGAACAAAGCCGAGAATATTCATCGTTATCTTAATCAAAGAGCCACCTAGATAGACGTCAAAGGGTTGACCGTGGATTTCCACGAATCCTCTTCGTTCATTAATCATTTAATCGTTTAACGAAATTTCCGGCAACCCATCCCGGTTAAGAAGGGGCGAGAAAGGGCTACTTCGTCCCTCGTCTCGCTACGTTTCACCAACGAATCCAACGAACATCCGACAACAGCCCCTTTTATCTGGAGCTCGGGCTCGAGTATCGGCCATCGTCCCCCCGAAATCCACGAAATCGCGCCGATCGATCGCCCGCGGACGATTCGAACGATTCGAGCGACGATAACGCGTCTGTTTCTTTACCGACGAATTTCCCTCGATTCAGCTGGAAACACCTTCGCGCACCTTTCTTCGTTCGCGTATGCTTCTTCGGCTTCGTGTGCGCTTGGAAAAAGCCGTGGCCGCGATCGAACCGCAAGATTACACCCTACCGCAGAGGGGAGCGTGCGTGAATCTCACCATTCCCTCCCCCACTAGGATCTTCCTTCGCTTCCTTTCACCGCGGCTAACTCCCTTGCCTTAGCACGTTGGAACAGATGCTTGCTTGGATTTTAACGATCGCGCGCTTGATAAGGCTGGCCAGAGGAAATAGAAAACAAGAGAGGACTCCCGGCCCCTTTTGTGTGAGAAAGCAGATGCATCTCGAGAGCTGCGCGATTTGAAGGTTTACGGGCCGGTTGCGTTGCTCTCCTCGTCGATCCATCTTTTTCTTCGGTTTGCCTCGTTTGATCCTTAATTGGCAGCTCCGCCCGATGTTTCGACGAGGGAAGCTGAGGTTTAATTTAACTCTTAACAGAGGAGAAAGTCACCGTGCAATGTCCATCAAACGATGGGTTCTTTACGATCTTTACGGGGTATGTTACTGTACCGTAATTTCTCGAAATTAACAGCTTGCATGCAGGATTAGACGAATTAACAACGCATCATTTCTCCACGTCCGTTTTCTTTCCTCCCTTCGGCGAGCGAATTTTCAACGTAAAAGTAGCAAAAATTAGGTAACGGGAGGCGTTTCCCGAGAAAAATATGAAATTAATGAACACATTTGAAACACAAGCGTGGGGCGATTCCGCCTGACGAGCCTGTTAAAAATTCTAAGGCGTTCTCGTTGGACGGGCTACGTGGCTCGGATAAAGTCCATTTGGCTCGTCGTCACGGTGTCATTATGCAAAAACGAATCTTATTTTCCGTCTAATAGCGGCGGCCACGGGAGGAAAACCGCCACGCCGTCCTGGTCACTGTTATAGCGATATAATATACAGGGACGGCTGTGAGTTTTTATGGCGATGCGTGCGAAATTTATGTGCAATATGTGGCGCATCGTTCCAGTAGAAGGATGGTGAGTGGCGGGGGGGGGAAAAAAAAAAAAAAAAAAAAAAAAACGCGCCGAGAAGGGAAGTCACGGAACGCACGTTGAATAATGTCGACAAGAACATTCCCCTTCTCAAAAAAAAAAGAAAAAGAAAAAGAAGAACGAGAAATATTACAATTGCCGAGATTTATGCGGCGGTAAATACGTTGACGGCGCGGTGCATTTAATTGGATCTCTCTCACCCCTCCCTCCAACCACCCTTCTCGGCAGTGTCGAATATTTCAAACGTCCTACCGAATTTCCATAATCGCTGCTGTTTGTCGCTGCTAAAAGTACCAACCAGCTTCGTTTGGAAGGGACGACTTCGCGGAGGTGGAAGGTCAACACAGTCCGCGTCTCGCTGAAACGAAGAAACGGGGGGATGGGGGTGGTTCGGAGTGAAATTACGTTACCTCGCGTTCGCGTGGAACACGGTTAGTTAAAGGCAACGGCGGTTGCTGCTGCGAGAGACGTATTATCGAGGATGAATGAACGTCTTGATGGTAGTTAAGCAAGTTTCGACTCGGCAACTTATCCGTTGTAACAGCAATTTAGCCACGGCGGATTACCAGCGAGTGGTTATCAATTTTGTTTAACAACGTTGCCGAATGCTTTGTGGAATGCAACGCGGATAAGGCGAAACGATTTACAGCTGTGTGCGTAACAATCTGTGCAAGATTCTTGCGGTCTGTACCGAGCATTCTCGTGCGATGTTATAAACGATAGAATTCGGTACGTTTGACATTCATAACCGAGTGTAGAACACTCGCGATATCAAATTATACTACGTTTCGGTTTGCGACTCTAATGAAACGTTAATACGGCTGTTAAGAGTGAGTTAGTGTGGGTTAGTGTGGTTGAACGCAATGTAGATTATATCCTCACGTCGCTGTGTCTAACAGTGCAAAGTATGGCGTGCGCAAGCTCGCAATCTTGTAAAACGAGAAAATGGCTTCGAATCTCGAACGCTTAAAAATTCTTTGGACACCGTGTAATTTTCAGAAAGTAACGTCGGACGATTCCGGATAGCACGCGATACGTCGAGGACAGCGCAGAATTTATATCGTGCTTACATCTACGAGTTAGCGTGTGATGATACTGAGAGCGTAATTCTCTTCGGAGACGCTGTCGATCCCAGAGTTTCCCCGGCCACGAAATTCCTCGAATCACCGTTTCCAAATATTCATTTACGTCCGCTTGATCGTAGGAAAAGCACGAGGTTAACCCAGGCGAGTATTCGACGCGGCGACGATGAAGAAACGAGGCTCGACGAGCCAGTCGCTCAGGCGCTTAGACACGTAAGAATTTCTTCGCGAAATCCGCATACTCTCCAAAGCGGTTCCGCGGTGGCGCGTGCACTCGGTCGACTATTTCGTACATGCAACGTGTATACTCGAGCCAGAGGGGACTCCGGGACATGCACACGCGACCGATGAAGCTATCACGAAATGTTCTTACGTAACTATACCCGCGGAGACTCGTACCGAGGTGCATCGTTTTCGAAAGAATTTCGCTCGGAATGCGAAACGATTCGCGGTAGCTGATTACTTAGCGACGAAGTCTCTTATTGGTAAAAGTACCTTTTTCTGATAGAAGGAAAAAAGGTATACTCACGGCGAGAGATTAAATTGTCCTCCCCGGTTGTTCGGAGTAATCAGCTTTGTAATTGCTCTTCCTCTCCCTCCCTCATCGATCGCGTCTGTCCAAGCGTCACCTCTATAGCTGCGTCATGAATTAACGATCGTTAATCGCAGCTTTTCATTAGCTGATTAATCGATTGAAAAATGGGACAGGCACGCTTCAGATGGCCGCTCAGAGGAGGCTGCGTCTTCGTATCGCGCGACGTGCTCCTTTTCCAAGTTACCGTCGGTGTTTTCTTAACAGTAGGTACACCGATAATCTTCTTACACGATGTTTCCCAAAGAAGGATTTCCTCGAGTAAATATTGGCTTGGGATGTTATAAATATTGGGAATTCGATACAGTAAATATCGAATAAAATCGTCGCAAGTACATGTCTGCGACTCTAAACGGTACACACCGTCGATGCTAATCCATCCTGCGTGTAAACAGAACAGGACGCACTCGAAAATGAAGAAACTTTCATTTTCGAAATTGAGAAACCTTCGTTCGACCGCGTCGATTCGACGTTTTGTATTTTAGATAAAATATCTTTGTCTTTACGATTCGTTTTCCATCGAGTTTCGTCGATAATCCTTAATTCGCCCATCTACGATCAAACCGGCGCGTTTCGTGCTTATCTCGCTTTGACGCCGGACGGACCCTGGTTCCTTCGATCCTCCAGTTCGGCCCGGTATTTCGAAGCCCGATGTCCATCGACACCGGAAGCACCGTTCCCTTTTATTTGCATATTAAAAAAAGAGGGCCGGCCGGTTGTTTCGGGACAACAGGTCGGCAGAGAAAATATCAATCAACCGGTTAAGAGATGGGTCGAACGCGTGGATCGGCGCCGATTAACGATTTACCGATGACGACCGGGGCCAACTAGCAGGCAACGGGAAACGATGGCAAATAAATCAGCAAATAGTAACCAAGTAAATATTCCACGGGGGCCCGAAATTAACCATCGGTGAATGGGTTTTAGGGGAGGTCATGACGGCCGCCACGGGTGTTTGTTCTGCCTGGGAAATGACAGCTGACCCGCAATCCCGGTGCTTGGAATCGCTTTGCCGAGTGAGGCGGGCCGGGGGGACGAGGGAGGTGGCTCGGGGGTGGCGAGAGAGAGAGAGAGAGACAGAGCAGACAGGATGGAAACTCTTCGTATGCGCGATATAATGGGACGACGAGCCGACGGAAATGAGTCTTTCCTACGTACGTTCGCTTACAGAGTAATGCACTTTTGATTATCCAACGACGCGGCATGATCGAGAGATCGGCGCACGGTAGATTATTCAGGGGGAGGGGAAAAAAAAAAACACCAGTCGCTCCGTTGCGATTGATTCTAGCTTTCGGCGTTGACGTTTCGATCTCTGCGGATTGTTATTTATGCCTTGGCGCGATCTTTAAACACGGCGTTTCTGTAACTGTTTGCAATGTACCGCTGGAAGAAAAATATGAAATTAAGCGATTAATTGTGGCTTTCGGCGTTAAGATTGTTTATGATTTTCGTATATTTTCTACTAACTTTTGACGTTGAGATTGTTATTTATCCCTTCACGCGGTGTCCGATGTTTCTGCAATAGTTCGCGATGTACTACTGAGAGAGAAATTAAGAAATTCGAAAATTAATTGTAATTTTATTTATAATTTTCGTATACTTTCTTGATGTGTAGTAAATCGTAGAGCATTCTCTTGATGTGTGGTAAATTTTTAGAGAAACTGAAGGATTTAGGTCTGACATGAATGATGATAAACGCAAATAGAAAAAATTGGTTTAGATAAATGTGAAATGTAAAGATAATGATTTTTCTTTTTTGATTTCTGTACTTTCCATCGCGTTGAACAAACGTAAGGTCAGAGATATTTCGCAACAAATTTGTGGCAAGTAGCGGTTAGAAGTACCCGTCCTCATTGAAAAAGTACATTTTCATTTCTGGTTCTCTCCGCCAGGCAGGAATCTGTACAGTCATATTTGTTGGTCGTGTTTTATGTTTCGTGTAATTTATCTTCCTTAATTAGGGACAGGGGGGAGGAAAAATAGAAAAAGGAAGGAAGCGGCGGCCAGCCGTTGGAATATCTTACAAACGAGGTGCTCAGGATTTTGTTACTCGAGATGCAAAAAGCTACGTCATAAAGTGGCCTCCGTGGTATTTGAACCTATAGCTCCGTGGCTCGTTTTCAACAAAACGCTGCTTCTTTCGAGGGGAACGAATAAACTACGCGGCGAATCACGCGCGAAGATTCGTTGAATTTTGCCGCGGATGAATCATTCAATAGTCGGGGGCCACCGACCAACTCTTGTACTAAAAGTACGTGATCTGAAATCGAATAGACTGAATACAAAACGGGCCTCGATCCTCGCGAAATCTACGAATCCTCCGGAATACTTCGCGCGAAATAAAGTAAATCGGAATTACTCGATAATGCACTGTTGGGCCACGGTCTAATCGCGACGAATGAATCAGTCTGATTATTTTATCGCTAATTCAATTACAATCAGAGAAACGTCGAGTGGCGAATTTCCATTTTGGGAAAATGAATGGTCGCGTAGAGGATGCGGTAAGAAAAGGGGAGAAACGTCTTCCACGTCGAACATAGTGGAACAAATACACGACGAAAATTGTAATGGAAACGGCGTGTTGAAAGAGGAGGACGTTGACGCATCGTATCTAATTATATCGTGAAAACAGGTCTCGAAACTTTGCGCATTATTTTTGCATGGTTCCGGGGCAAAACCGCGATACGACGGAATCGGCCAGAGGAGAACGGACACGGGGACAGAGGGAGAGAGTTAAACTCTCTGCGTCGAGGGATCGGTTTGTTTCAGATTTCAACGTTTATTCAACGATCTTTGTTTATCGAGAGCGAGAGGGACAGAGGGCAGAGTGTGTTACTCGTTTAACGTGCGTCGAATAAATTACCACAAAAATGCACGGGTTATGCGCATAAATATCGTGTCCTGGCTGGAGCTGGCTGGAAGTGTTTACTTCGATTATTTGGCCACGCGTTCGAGAAATTTATTCCCGAATTCTTCGCGTCCGTGCGTTTTTACGAGCGCGGATCGCCGATTTCTAAATCGGCCGAACGGCTTTTCTTCTACGTCTGCGCATACCTCGCCCGAAATTCGCTCGAATCTCGCGAGTATTAAATGTAAATGCGCGGGACAATGTGGAATAATGTTGACTCGATTCAATTTCTACGAATTGCCAAGGAAGATATTGCGTTTTTACAAAAATACTGCACGACTTGTACCCCAGTACGACGAAATGAAGACGACTTTTTTGCCATAAAATTTTATTGATGTGCAAACATTTGAATCTAGAGAAAACAAATTACAGGCGCGATCGCTCAGACAACGCCACTCCTACTCGAGATCTATCCCACGCCCCCTCGCGCATCACGTGACCCAAATCCACCAATTGCTAATTTTCGTTGCATCAGCGTTGCACCTGAAGAGGCTAAAATCACTCTCAGTGATAAAATACTGTCAATTTACATTAGAAATTTTAATTTCGATGCGACAACAAAATTGCTAGTTACCGATACATGCGAGTGTGTGATATGTTGGGAATACGAGAAAGAGCGTGCAAAACGGAATTGTATCTAGCGAGAGGATACGAGGAATTCTTTTATTCAACCACGACGTTGATAGCTTTCTCCATCTCCGCCGGCTTACGAAGTTTTAGCGTAAATTGGATATCAAGTATACGACGGTTTTGAGCGGCGATAGCAGGGATAAGGACGCGATAATCTGATTATAAAGTAACGAAAGAGCTATTGGAATTTCTATAATCCCTTTGGTTACACGGTGTCATTAGCTCAGAGGGAATCGCAGTGAACTCTTCATCCGGATATTTTATGATTTTGACTCGGTGAGACGAACCAATAAAACACCATATTCCACGTTTTATATCCTTCCTAATTAACGACGTGGACGTTATTCTTTCGTAAAATCCATTCGTGTTCACTTCTCAAACGCCAAACGATCCTAACGACGTTCCAAGATGTTCCCTGTTTTATTACAGATGGCTAATAAAAATATCGATGATTCATTTCGTGTACTATACCGCTTTATTATTCCCAGTCTACAACATAATCTCATTACCAACTAGCGAAAAAAGACGTCAAACTATTCGTTCGCAATATTCCACAACGTTCGAAATAATAATTCTCGACGATTTAAAAGCTAAAAACGACGCCGAAAATTAAATAATTGGAAGCGATTAAAGTTGTTTTCTTTTTTTCACGATCAGTCGTTTCAAAACTCGTACGCGTCGTCGTATTCGTCCCTCGATCGTGTCCATTTTGTGCGACACGACGATGCGAGCCGATTGCGTGAATAAATTAGACGTTTGAAAATTAACAAGCCCGCGATAACCTTTCGCCTCAGAAAACGAAATATTTACGATGGCCGGAAGGTGGACATCGAAAAGAAGAAGAGAAAAAAAAGACCATCAATGTCCTAAACAGGTTTGAAAACGCGTCAGATCGGCGTCGAGATAAAACGCCGTCGTTGAACGACGCACGGTACGTCGCGTCGGTTTTCTGTTGATCAACCCGTTGGCCAGTTATTTCGTCATGGTCCTCCGCCATGGAAACACGCTGAATAGTTTGATTTGCGCCGGAAACCGGTTTTTATCGAGCCGTGTCCTCCCTTCCCCCCCCTTCCGATTCTTTTTTTTTTTTTTTTTTTCTGCTTAACCATTCGCCCGTATTCGCGATGCTTTTCGCACGATTGATTTGGAGAGGACGTGCGGCCAACAGGTTTTCAACTTTGACGCGTACCTGTCCGGTAATTAACTGTTTCTGTCCCCTTCGATTCGCGTCGCTTCTCTCTCTTCTTTTTTCTTTCCTTTTCGCTTCCCTCGCCGCGACAAAGTCGTGGGTGGCTTTTGTCGAACTCGCGCGATCTTCACGGCGATTTCTCGCGCCGGCAAGAAACGTCGATGTCTCGTCGATTCGTGGGTTTCCGATTCGAGGGTGATAAAAACGTGTATCGCTTCTTGCGTGCTGGAAGTTTGCCAGAAGGGCGACAGATCTCGGCGAATATTTGCAGGGAAACGACATTTTTAAGAAAATTTCCGAGGCAACGATATTCGAAGCGAGAATTACTGACATTGGCAACTGAAAGAGGGGAATTACGCGTTTTGGAAATTCTACTAAATACGAGTAAACATTTTTGAAATAATCATTTACATGAGATATTCACCGTGGGTGCGTATATCTGATTTCCGGTCGCACTGAAACTAAACTAAAACTATTATTTCAAATTATCGGGCAATACACTCGCGTGGAATAGTACGCGCGGATTTGTTTTTGTTATTGTTACGTGTAATCTGAATGTTGTTTGAAAAGCAGCGTGAAAATCAAACGCGAAAACAGTCCACTTCGATACGGTTCGTTCGCAATTTAACGCGAGACTCCGCGGTTTATCGTATGATTTATTCGGCCGATGTTGTATTCGGGCACTAAAAAAGTGAGAACGCGCCATTAATAACTACATAACGCGTGATGAACGAACATTGCAATTAAGTTAAATGCGCGATTTTAGAGTAAGAGCCGCTCGTATTTATTTCCGGTCCCGGTTCACGCTTGATGAAGTGAAACGCGTCGAGAAATCTGCATGGTTATTCCTGGAATTGTACATTATGGCGGCTAATTGCGATGAATTCCACCGCTGAATTTTTCATTCCCGCTAAAAGAGATCTTTAACGTAATGTTTCATTTATGACTCGAGCAAAGCTGATTACCCCGCCGAGGATATTTTTGTCAAGGACAAGTACGCAACTTGCCTCGCGATTTTGATTATGACCTATTTCTAGACTCGAACTACGTTTGAAAGTGAAACTGTTCGATACATTGTTAATGGCGGGACAATCTCATTCTCGATGAGAATTGATAGCAATTTAGTGATATTAAAACTACCAAAGTGATCGAAACGACCAATTTATAATTTTTATTTACGTTTGAAGTTATTATATTTAATATAATTATTCATATAAATTAAAGATTTAAGATTTAATATAAATTAAATTTAATATTTGAATGTATACTAAAATTTAAATCTTCTGCGTTTCAATTTTCCTTCAAAATTGAACCCACTATATTGAACTATATTTTCAGACTCTCGAGTGATTTTTAATGAAATACACACTTGTATTATAAATTTTTCCCTCGTTTCTTGCGCTTTAATTTCTCTGCTGCAATTTTTACACTTTAATCGGTCGATAGTTCGAGAAATTCGCTGGAACCAAGTTTTTTTTTTTCCAAGCACCTCGCCACCGGCTTAAGTATCGAGCTTTTTCGGTAACCGTAGAACCTATGTCACAGAAACGACTTTGCGTCTACGGGTGCTCTATAGGTGCTTCGGGCCCCTTGGGTGGGCCCACAGATGCGTGAAGAGAAGAAAAGAAAGGTGAAACGCCGCGCGTCACAACAAACTTCATCGTTGTGTGGCAAACACACAGGCCTGGCCGCAAACTGTCCCCAAGATTTTCTCCGCTGGCGAATAAATATTTCCGCCGGTGGAGATCGATGCTGTAAAACTGTTCGAGGGAGAAGTCTCACTTTGCGGCCTCGTGGGATTGCGAAACGATCTTAAACGGCCTCGAGGGACGACACTTCCGGTGTAGAAACGTCTGCGTTTTCTGCCTCGTCCGAAAGGAACGCTTGACATTAACGTAGAAAAATCGTTCGCGAGGCAGCGAGAGGATTGAAACCTAGGAGATTGAATTTAAATTTTGTATCGTTCCGCTCCTAATTTTCTCGTAGTTTGTATTGAACAATTGCAGAAAAAAAATGGCGGTAATATATCTCGATATGAGATTAATAGCAAGATGGGTTCGAGGACTGGAAACTTTGTACTCGAAGAATACCATTAGCATTCCTACAATGTGATTTGCATTTCAAGCTAACAAATCGATTGTCCGTCTTCAGAAATCCAGCGACTAACGCTTTCCTCTCTGACATCATTAAGAATAGGCGATTAGCTCGTTACGACAGCGGATAATTTATGAGAAAGCTCGACGAATCAGTTGTAAAAAGTAACTTGAATATTTCCCGTGCGAACAATACGACGTCTGATCGTCTAAAATCAGTTGAAAGGAAACGCGTTGAAACTGTTCCATACTTCCAAGTAAAAACAAAGAAACAAAATAAATTTCCTTTCGAGTGAAAGACAAAAGCCATAACGAATTCTTTTTCTGCATTTCATCGAGTGTATCGTGCGAATGAATTTTAACGCTTTCAGGTGTGTAAACAATGCTCTTTCTTGAACCGTGGTTCGAAAGTTTCACCAACGTCGCAGGCAGGTAGCTGCGCGCCAGGTTCTAGGGTGACACTGACACTCAATACGGCCGAGGAAACGTTCTACGATGGCCTTGAAAGGTTGAAATATTGAGCGGTAGCTACTTAGAGAAATTCACAGACAAACGGGGCCGGGGATACACCGGCGTGATGTCGAACGCGTTTCGCTATTCCCTTTTTCCTCGCGTTCTTCCCGAATTCTCTTTCATGAAAGTATCACGACGCGAGAGATATCGAGAGACACCGACTACTC
>KQ435727.1:3912656-3943019 GCA_001276565.1 Melipona quadrifasciata | reverse complement strand
AAGTATACTATGAAATTTCCTGACGCGAGAGGGCTTCTTAAAACTCGAGAGCAATCGATAACTCCATATTTCGCGTTGATCGACTGTATTTAATCAGCAAGGAGATTACCTTCCACTCTCTTTTTTACAGAGAGAGCTAAAAGTTGATAATTTCGTCGTCGGAAAGATAACTTTCGACTAAACCCTTCATTTTCTTCGCTCCAAAAACCGGAATCTTCAACCAAGGGAGCATCGTCTTCCATGGTTCTAACCGCATTAACCCCAACATTATCCTCTCACTTCAAAGCCACTTACAAAAGAACGATCTACAATTCCTCGGTTTTTCTCCGCCGCCGGAGAAGCTCCGTCCGTTCATTATCCTTCAGCCTCCCGGCGATTAAGGGTTGACTCTTATACGTGGATCCTCCGGAGCGCTCATCACCGCGCGGTGCTCCCGGTGTCACAATGGATGCACCCGGTACGCGTGATCGTCTGACAACAGACACAACCGTCTCCTCCGTGGAGCATCGGGGATTTCGATTCGTCTCGGACACGGTGCTCCCTTTTCGAGACACGTTCGTTTCGACGAACGGAAGGAACACACCTTTTTTTCCTCTCCCCCTTCGACCTCAACTCTTGCCTTCCGCGTCTTCCTCCCCCCTGTCTCATCTTTCTGTTCTCTTTTTCATTTTTTTATATCTACATCAAGAAAATTTCCATCGCAGTGGGGGTGTCCGGTTGTTGGAGCAGCTCACAATGAGAGCTAAATTCAACTCTCTTCCTCTCTCTCTTTCTCTCTGTCTCTGTCTCTCGACAATGCTCGAAGACGTTAGAGGAGATAGCGAGAGATACGGGCGCACAAAGGTGAAGGAATCCGCAACAATGAGGCAACAATGAACCGACGCGCACCCCGCTGCCTGTCAACCGGTGGACAGTTCTGCGTTTTTGTGGGAACCCCACTTATATATATTTCTCCGGTATACCTGACCCCGCGTGGCCAGAGTTTCTCAAGTCTTTCCTCCTGGCCGCTCGACCGTGACGAAAATCTATAATTTAATAGCGAGGCAAGCGAGCGGATTGTTATTATCAACGCCAGAAGGGACGTTCGTCCAGGTGTAATTACACAGAAGAGGAAGAATCATTGACAGAAAATGTGTTACGCGGATATCTTTTGTTCGCTCGGACGCGTGGATGTTTCTCAGCTCTCAGCCATTGCAAGAAAGTCTCAACGCAAAGAAAGTTTGCACGCATTGTACGTTTTGTAGGTGGTAACCGGTTAGGGAAACTAAACGCAGTTACTCTGCGCTTTGGTTTCTTAATGTCGATGTAACTTTAATCAGGCGATAACCTTTAGCGATAGAAAGCCGAGCTCGAGTTCGAAGTTTAAAGGAAAAGTGCGATTAATTAATTCGCTTCGGCGAGCTTCCACGAGTTTTGCAGCTTCTAATAATTATTTAAACAAGCCGTGTTTACTTTGTTTCCGAGCAAGGCAAAATTCCACGTTTTGATTCCACGAATGTTGCATTATCAACGCCGAAGTTTGCGGCATTAACATCGTACAGTTGCTCTCGCAATTTTTAGAAATATGGCTCAATGATAGATTCGATATTGTTGTGAACAATATTAATTCTTAAATGTCGTAGTTCTTCGATTTTTTTTTTTTTTTGATAAAGAAAATTAGACTTGTCTTTTGAATGATCTGTAAATAAAGTTTCTCTTCGATTGCTTTGCCAAAAGTCCAATTAAAAGTCACATTACGGACGTTGAGTTAACGACATCTCGTCGCAAACTGCACCAAACCCATTCGAACGCTCGCGATTCTTTCTACCGATAAGAAGATACCGGTAAGTATACGGACGATAATTCTTCCTCGCCCGCGAGATTCAACGAAGAGTCTTCTTTCCGCGAAAGAAGAAACCATCCGTTTTGTCCAATAAATTTGAAAGTCAAAAAATCGACACGTTGTGCGCGACGCATGTTCACCCTGGAACGTCGTAAATCTCCGGGGAAACCTCGATTTCACCAGGATGAGCGTCGCTGAGGTTTCTTAAAAGGCACAATATGGAATAATAGGATTACATAAACAACGGCAACAAGGCATTGTGGTGGGAAGATAGGTAGGCAGAGAAAGAGAGAGAGAGAGTGAAAGAGAGTCGCGGAGGTAGCTTGGCCAGGCGAAGGTGCAGTTGGCCAGGCTAGACATTTGCCAGATTGCGTTCGGTATTGAATTCGATATATACACACACACACACACACACACACACACACACAACATATATGTATATACTTTGTGGATTTTATACAATAAAAGCACCACACCGCACAACCACAACCACCGTGCAACAACGACACGACGACCGTCGTGGTGTCACCTACCCTTCGCCAAGCGGTTTCATTCAAGTAGCGACACGCCGGTGCTTTCTATAGGGGCGCCATCGCCATCGCCACCCCACCAGGGAATTCCACGGTTAGACGCGTCCTTCTCTTCACCCCAGTGTCGATGGCCGGTGCATTGTCAAAATATTGGCGTCGATCGGATCGGGTGAGCCTTTGTGCGTTCGCCTCATGCCCCGAGCTGACTTTTTCCAAAGCCGCCCCACGATCTTCTGAAAGACGTCTTCTCTCTCTCTCTCTTTCGCTCTCTCTTTCTCTCTTTCTTTTCTCATCCTATTTACACCGACCAACGTTGAAACGTACGATCGTGCGCGAAAGCTAGGGACGATCTTCCTCCTTTTCTTTCATCGCGCGCGCTCGTATACTCGCAAGGCAGGTTATTCACGATCGTTCACAACTACCGCGGATATATTTGTTTCCTCCGTGAGGAACGGGGCTTTGTTAACTTTCTTATTTCGCGCGCGAGTGTCGCGACGCGGATTTATTAAAAATTTAGAAGCTCACTCAGTTAGCAGTTGAAAATGCAATCAGTAAAATTTCTGATTTTAAAACGAAAAGATTACGAGTCCGTTTCAATAAATCTTGCGGAAAGTTTCCATCTTTTGTTCCGGGAAAAGATACACGTGGATCCACGGGAAAGTCAAAGACGCCGGCATCTTTGAGCTGCGAATTTGCGGTTCCGAAGCAGGAGGCTGCATTGGAACCTGAAGACGCGCGAAGAAGATAAATGCCACGCCGGATCCGCGTTTCCGCTTTCTCCACTTTTAAACACTCGTTTCTCGCCGGTATTTCTCTTTTCGCAGTAGGCGTGCGTCAAAGCACGTCCGCGAAATTCGGTTTGGCGTGCTGTCGATCGCGATTCGGGGGAAAAAGACGTTGAGTTAATTTCGGCCGTTTCGCGGTAGCTTCGGTCACTCCGTGCTTCGTTTCAGTATCGCTATAATGAAATGAAAGAAGATTTCGAACGAGAGCCAGAAAAAAAAAATGGGAAAAAAAGAACAATAACGGAGAGAGAGAAAGAAACCCAATCGGGAACGAAATCGAAAGAATTGGGGGGGGGGGGGATTGCCGAGCGAGATTTTTCGCCGGCTGAAAATTTATCAAATTCTGACACGTTACACGTATCTATCTAACTACGATGCGTTCGCCCGTTGTTTCCTTGTTTTAAATAATCGATCAAGCACACACAGAGAGCGTGTGGCCCGGTAGCTCAGATACGCGCGTCATATTCACTCGTTCATCCGGCCACCATTGTTTCTAATACACTTGACGGGGCAAGAGCACGTTATGTGTACGCTCGCGTTAATGGCTTGTTACATTTGTGCAACGTACCAATAATTTTCAATATACTGACTGCGTGTATTGACAGCGATAGAATGACTGTCATCTCCTTACCAACGGACGCGATGTCGACGCCGCGAGGCTGGTAATTGACGTTATTGTACCGGTAACTAGGATGAAAAGACGCGAACAAATTCGTGCCGTAGGAACAAAAGCCCCGGCCGAGGATACGAGAACTAATTCGCCAACAGCGAACAAAAATCGAGCAGCTTCCTGGAAGACGAAGAATTTCTACGAAATTCGCAAGATCTTTTTTGATAAATTATCGTTTCATAATTGAAAACACACGTGAGAAATTGTTATTCTTCTTTGCAAGAACGTTGCGATACAGTTATTTCTATCGTATAACTACGTTGTTCATTCATTTATCTTCAGGATAACGAACTAGATCGTTTAATTACAAATTCAGATGTGAGATGTTAATTATAATTGAAATTCGATTACGAACTGGAACGCTCCTTGCAACTTCGTTTGACGAGACAATTTAAGAGTAAACGAACCGTCGCGCGTTTACAAGGTATCGCGCGCGGGGGAAAGTGTAACGGGGGGAGAAGATAAACGACGACGATATTCAAAGAAGAATGTGCAATAATTAATTTTCGTGGTCGCCGCCGCGAACGGGAAAAGTCGCTGCCGCGGGCAATAAGACGTTATCGCGTTCGTCTCTACTTTCGTCTTCTCTTCTTCGTTTTTCTGGCCGCCGTTCCGTCGTCCCCTAGGAATTCAAAAAGACGAGAACGACGGTAAAAAGGGACTCCATAGAAATCGCCTTATCGTTCATCGTTTACGAACATCCCCCGGCAGACCGCAAACTGCCGGCCATAACCGCGACGCGGCCGGAACAGTTTTGCGAAAGGTAGAGGCGAAACCCGGAGAGTACACACCGGCCAGTGTTGACGTTTCTTGCGTACACAACGTACGTAACAACAAATATCAATTACCATAAACGGCCATCTTCTCCCCGTTTGTTGGTATATAGCTCCGTGAAGGAAATTTTTGACGGCTGAATTTATCTTCATTTCTCTCCGAATTTCTTAAGTTCTGCGGTTAAAAGTGAAATATTTATTCTATTTACGCCGTTACCTCGGGGCGGAAGCGATAAATACGTTACTTTGGTAAGAGACGAGTGACGCGTTGGAAGTTTCGCCGTGGCGAAATCTTATCTTTAATATCGAAGCTGTAATTTTGGCAAAAATATTTGCGCGCTTCTGCTTACCCAGTGAGGCGCAAAATCTGTTAGTCTGACGAACTTGACTCTTTGTTCGAAAGAAAAAAAGATGGTTTATTATAGCTTCAAAGTTCGTGAAATTGTAGATTGTAGACGGAAGCAAAATACGGACGACGTTTCGTTAAATCATAGGATTGACCGACTAATCCAGAATAGAGAAATTTCACGGTTACGAATGCAAAAGTTTGGTAAGAAAATTTAGCTTTGACAGAATTTTACAAAAAAATTCACCTTGATTTTTAATCGTTTTGTACGTTTGATAAATTCAGTCCCGTGCCAGCAATCTCCTCTTCTAAGAATGCGAATCTTGCCATTGTTCTCGTCGGCGTTGCATGTAAATTCGAGAGACGAAACGTCAGTACAAAACCCAACTAATCATCGGATATTCGACGCACGGGTGCAATAAGTGCGTCGTTAAGGTGACCAGCGAGCGTTCGTCGCGATTCATCCTCGAAGAAGAGGTTTAATTACAATTAATACACCGCACGCGGCACGGACGTCCCTCGCGGACTATAAATGAGCTCGGAGGCGTCTAATTGGCTAGGAAAGCCATCGCGTTCCCCGACTAACTCACCGAGCGTCAAAGTTGCATTAACGTAACATTTCATTTCCAATCTTCCCTCGGTTAATTTACACCGTCGACTTTTGAAGAATTTTCAAGAATTTTCCAATTCGAGAGGATTCGACATCTCGAATTTGCGGCGTGTATTTCAATAAGTAATTAAACTAAAAATACCAGAGTGGTGAGAGGGAGCAATCCGTAGTTTAAAACAAAAATTGAATAGAATTTACAATGCTGTATTTTTAGATCGTTCACAAAATATGTGAGTAAAATTGTGCTTTGTGTTTCTGTCCAACCTGCGGTCCGCGCTGTATAACCAAAATTGGAATAATTGAATAAAAATATTATTATTTGAATAACTTTAACTTTCGGAGAGTACTCATGTAAAAATAAGAACAAAAATTTTGGACGATCATTTTGAAAATACTCTCTATTGCCACTACTTCTACCTACAACTAGATATTGATGAACTGATATCTAAAAAAAAACAAGCTCAGTGTTCTCACTAAGAATTTTCATATTTTTTTCAATTAATATAAATATATTTTTCTAATTAATGTATCGTTTCGCTATAAAAGTTGTTTTAACATCCTCATAAATAATATAGGTTATATGGAACTGATAAAAAGATACGTAAACTATGTGCGGTCCTCCAATAAATTTTTGTTGGCCAATGGAGCCAATAGAAGATCTAAAAGGTTAGACACTGTTAAACAACCGAAAGTATTTGCAACGTCGCGACAAGATATTGGCCACTAATGGAAGAACCTTGCGTCCCTTTCAACGTTCCTTTTCCCCCTTTCGCGGGGGTGAAACCTCTTTGGGGCAATCATGAACTGGTGCCAGCAGTAACCGGCTTTGTTAAACGATTCACGCTGTTTACCGCGAGCATTAGCCGCATTATACGCACGTAAGGTCTCATCTGCATGAACATCTGACATACGGTCGATCGAAACCGATTGCCGCCCCATCTGCCATCCTTTTCGCCCCTCCGCCACTGTTGCCATCCCTTAAACGCTTCTCGATCGCGAGCTGGCTGCTCGGATCGGAAGCAAGATCTGGCCCATAGGCCAGGATCCATCGTTCGCATTCCGACATTCCATGCGTCTCCTCCTCGCGTCGCATCGAATTTCGCGAACGCGTCTGCCCGCGCGTTACAAGACGATATTCCGCGCCAACGTCGTGAGATAATGTGCGCGCTGCTCGTGTCACGCTCGTTTCGAATTCGAATTGATTTTTTTGGAATTTTTCCAAATGACGCGCTTGCCTATACTTCTGATACAATTAATTTCAAGATAAAGCAGAGAAACACTTGCACGTCCCTTCGAGAGTTCTGAAACAGCGACACTTGCCAATTTGTTAATACCGGAACGAGACTGGAAAGTCTTAAAAACTTCGAAACCTTGAACGGTGAACGCGAATGGAGAACGCGCGATCCCGCCGAAAAGGATTTCCACGCGACAAATATCTCACCGCCTCACAATGCCGTTATTATACTCGTTTCACTTATTACTTATTCCACCGCGAGGACCATATTTATTACGCAATAACCAGCCTAATACACGATCCCGTCCGAGAAAGAATTCCACGCGACAAATATATCATCGGCGAGCACAATGCCACAGAGAGCAGAAACTCTGGAGGATATTCATTCTCCAATTTCAAGCACCGTTCGTCCCACAAAAGGCGAGCGATTACAGATCCGTGGCTATACAAATTCAAAGCGTTCTCGTGGTTCCAGGTGACGAAAGCGCGATCGTGTTGTCCCGCGCGCGCGAGTTATTCATTATCGCTTGTCGCCGAGCGGCGTAAGTAGAGCGAGCGGCCGGGGGAGTCACAGCGGAGACACTTTAAAAATAAAGGATGAGCCGCGATAAAGGAACGGGGCATTGTGAATATTCTTTTCAAGGCGGGAATTGGCCCCGGCGAGTCGTCACGACTCGTTTGCCACGAATGTGCCGTCCAAATGTGTGCCGCGTGACAAAACGCGGAGACTTTCTTAAGTCCGCGCGTTTTGTCACGCTTCGTACGTATCCCCCGGACGAACAAAAGGGAGGGGACCATGGTGTACGCGACGGAATATACGCCAACGGTACCCGTGAGGCCGCGACGTTTGCCAAAGAAACACTCTCGCATCCGTCACACCGTGTGCCAAAGCTGCGCTTTGTCGAAAAGAGAGAAGAACGACGAGGAGGAAAACTAGCAATGAAAAGGGGGAGATCGATCTTTCAGCCGTGTTTTTTTTTTTGTCCTATTTCAGTCCAATTTCCACGCCGCCTCGGTTAGTGCGGAGTCGGTTAGTTTAACTAATTTAATCAATTCGGTTTCGAACGGTCCACGTTTGCTTGAAAATGGACCTTTTAACGCTGGAATTATCGACGACTGAAATATAAAATTCAAATAAGCCGCAGCTTATGTTCCTCCATCTTGGAACGAATGCATGGAAATGACGATGTTCGTCCCGTAAGAACGCACACATACGTGGGAATCGCGCGCGATCAAACAGGCGATGAGGAATGCGCCGTTACGAAACGTTTGTTGTCCCACCGTGAAACGTCACTCATTTCCCCCGGTGTTTTTCTTCTTCTTTGAAACGTTAGTAACGAGTTCAATTCGGTGAATGCGATCGGGCTTAATGAAATGCGCGGGAATTCCTCGAGTCAAAGCAAACATTAACCGGATTCCAGTCAGCGTTCAGGTATTTCTTTCAGCTCGGGCGTGCTGTGTGCTCTTCAAATTAACAACGAGCTAAGGATCCTACGCTACTTTCTCGTACCTCTTTTAAAATAGTTCTCCAAATCGGTCGCCGATATTTAATACGCCCTTGAAAGTCTTGATATTATATACGTACGTAAGAATGTAAATTTTACTAAAGTACAAAACAAATGTAAAATGCAACATGTAAAAGGAATAACTAAATAATTAAATTATCGTGGTCAAGTTTATTTTCATCGCTTGAAAGAAAATGAATTTTCATTTCCCATTCAAGATGCGAAACGAGACATTTATTGTGCAACAATCGCGGTGACACTGTTTCAATTGTTTGTCAAACAGTTTCATCGCAATTCCTTATCGCGAGATCTAGTTTTCCCCTCTCGTGAAAACAAACGTACACCCAGTCGCCACGCGATAAACTATTTGTTACGTATCTGTGGGAAGAAAAAAAAAATATAAAATGACAAAGTTATGAATTATAAATTTTTCGAGATCAACCGTTCCCAGGGGCATAAAACGGTTACATAGGTTACACTCTGTTCACGGAGCAGACTTTTATCTGGCGGCATATCGGTTAGATAATTGTCCTTAATGGTTGAAGCACGGTTGCGTTACGCCGCTGCGATCTCAAGCAGCGTTCACAAATGTTAAACAAGTAACAACCCTTCACGATGAAGCACGCCCTAGGTCCGCGGGGTTCCCTTTTCTCTCCCCGTGACCCTTCAATTTAATCAGCCTCATTCAGTCTACCGCGAAACAACCTGCCACATGGTGGCCATTGTGCCCGTGTACTGGATATTATTAACGGCACCCTCTAACGCCGTGCATCGTTTCGTCAGTCTCTCTTCCCTGCTCCTCTTCCTCTCTTCCCTTTCTTTTTCACTTTCCTTTTTGTCTAGCGCGCTATCACCACCGTGAATAAACATCGAACACCGCCATATGCACTCTTGTCCCTTCTTTGTCGTTGCATTAGTGCCATTTACTCCTACCCCATGCGGTGTCGCGTGACGAAAATTTGCCGGAGAGTACGTCGCGCGCGTTTTCCACTCGGTATCACGTGACACGCGTCGCGTCCCGTTTCAAAAACCCGGCGAATGTTTATTTTATTATACAGATATAACGTGCATATGTACATATATATATATTGGAAGCGGGCGAAACAAGTGTCGTTTCAATATGGCTCTCGTGCTCGTTGTTTGGTTATTTTTTAATAACTCGAAATACGTCCTCAATCGGTTGATACACGGGGAGGAGAGAGGCTGCGCGCGCGGTCATTTTATCGAACAGCGGAAAATGTTTACAATGTAATTTCATTTCGAGTACTTTGACAGCGGTTTTTTTTTTTTATCATTGAAAGTGATTTTAGCCGGGGGTAACCCAGAAAATCGGGCCCCTTCAGGTGCAACGCTGATGCAACGAAAATTAGCGATTGGTTGATTTGGGTCACGTGATTCGTGAGGGGGCGTGGGGTAGACCTCGAGTAGGAGTGGCGTTGTCTGGCACTGAGCGATCGCGCATGTAATTTGTTTTCGATTCAAATGTTTGCATATCGATAAAATTTTATGGCAAAAATGTCGTCATTTCCTAGTCAGAACAGAAGTTGCTTCTGGGGTACAAGTCGTGCAGTTTTCTTTTTGGATATTTTGAGACGTTACGAGCTTCGAATATTATGCGACGTTCGAAGCTTGTTCGAGAGAATTTGATTTGAGGGTAAAAAATATCAAACTCAATAGCGTTACCTTTCCACCTTGCGTCATCTTCTCCACGTCGTTGAAGAATTTCTGATAGATGAATATTTGATCCAAACAAATCCAGCGGAACATGAAATATTCACGGGAAAAATCCTCATAGATCAACGGCGAGCACACGCGCGAATCACATCGCGCAACGTCCACATTGTCGCGTCGAATCCCAAAGGTGGAGCCCTTTGCTTAAATAAAAATTGTTCGCGCAGCGTGACACGCGAGACACTCTCGGCCGCATAATCGGTACAAGTTTCTTTCTTCTGTTCGGAATATTTCAACTACGAGTACGCGAGTACGCGAGTAGGTGCGTGTGTTGCACGTACACACGGACAGTTTCCTCAGAGATCTCTCTACGTCGGATCTAGCACGGACCTCTAGCATTCCGGAACTCTGTCCCATCGGACTTAATGGCCGCAATGGAGGACACCGACACTTGTAAAATAAATTACTCCGTGCTTTTTTTTCCGCCTCTCGACGGTCGTTGCGTCTTAATGTTACAATAAACGTCCGCGCGGTGACTGATCGATACTCACAATAGGAATAGGAACTGCTAGCCGGAGATGATCGATATCATCTCGCAGAGCGCGGTTTACAACCGACGCCAGGACGGGGGCCATTTTTTAACGGTTAGCTCTTCGACGCTATCGGCCGTAGATCGATAGGGAATTACACGGATTAAAAATATTTTATAGTCACGTCTCGGCTGAAATATATACACTGACCATCCCGATGGGGAACTTTAAGGAAGAAATGATTCGTTTTCTCGGTTCGTGGTATTTGGAGAGCGGGAGGAAATTAAAAGGAGGATGGAGGGAGGGTGGGGAGGAATGGAGAAATAAAGTTTCACAAAGCCCAAAATATTTCTTCCATTGGCAAGACAAAATGAACGTTCTTCGTGAGAAGGATCATTGCTTCGATAAATTACTACCGTTGGAAACGTAATATCGCCGTTCGTCGGTAACACTTTACCGGGAAGAAAACGAGACGTTTCTTCGTGGTACTGGGAAAAGGAGGAAAATTAAAAATCGGAAGGAGAGAGATGAAGTTTCACAGCGGGGGATATCTTAATCTATCGACCGGCGACTGCGGGACGAAATCTACAAGAAAAATTGTACACCTACCGCTATTTTGAAAATTGTTTCGCTACCACTTTCGAGAAGAAGGAAACGAATCGTTCTCTGGTCGAATTAAAAGGAGGTGGGGCATTAAAAATAATTTTGAAAGGTCGTTTAAAGAAGGAACCTGAATCGTTCTTTCGTTGTATCGGAAGGGGAAGCAACGTTAGAAATAACAAGCGAATTAACAGCTTAGAATAGGAATTTTGATTGCATCGCCGCTGACTGAAAGAAAGATTGTCGTTCCGAGAAAAATTGCTGTTATGAAAAGTACAATAGAACCGAGTTCTGACCTTGATCGATTTTTCTCGCTGACGTCTTTATACCTTCATGGGGGTGGGCATCATCCATCAGGATCAAGTTAGAGGCGATTCTCTTTCCCGAAGAAAGTCTTTCCGATTGCCGTGGTAAATTCATTATCGCGATCGAAAGTGGCGAAGCGATTAAAGGATAGTTTACCCGAGGCCGATACGAAGACAAATCGAAGGGAATCGGGGCGTCAGGCGTTGCTCGTTAATCATCGCAACTGCCGCGGTCATCTTCATCATTATCATTATTGTTAACTGCCACGGGTAAAACCGATGGACTCGTCGATTTTGACTGATGCGCTCTGTCACATCCGATATTCAATCGCGAATCAAATCGATCTCATAATCGTACTCGTTAGGCTTTTTCACGACGTTGCCGATCCTCGTGGATGACCACGATGACGATCGAGTTTTCGCGCTCGACGAACTCTTTCGCTCTGACAAATCATTTTTTTACCCTTGGACAATTTCGTTTTCGCGTGCAATTGAAATTGGAAGCAAAGGAAAATTATTTAAAAAATTATGGTGGACGATATTTGTCGCTGGAAGATTCGTTCTTAGCTATTTACAATAAGTACTACTTACAATTAGCAAATTACTAATTACTTTTTTCACGAGGCACCAGCTAGTAATTCACGCGAGATGTCGTTAAAAAAATATTTTAACAAAAGGAACTACGGTCGTAATAAAATACAACGTTTGTATCTGATCTTGTATCGGGGAGTGCATAATTTCTCTCGTGACTCGCCGATCGACTCTTTTCTCTCCCCCTTTTGCTTGTACATACCCTTTTCGGCTCTCTGTCCGGCGTGCAACCTTCGGCACGTGTAATTTCGAGAAACTTGAACACTCGCGTGCACGTGCCCCCGACGTACCTTCACGTGTGCACGTCAGATTGGAGGCGTTCAATTGCCCGGGCCAGGAATCCGGCTGAAAGCGGATCCCTTATTGCGTTTTAACCCTTTAATGGATAGGAACATGGTGGTTTGTTACGTTGTTTGTTATACGGATATGAAGCTACATGAAGCCGAATTTTTTTGCCAACGCTGCGAACGAGTGTTGTCCGTTGCCGTTACTTTATAAAAACGTAGCTTCTTTTTCCACGACAAGTGTACTTTGGTTTAGGTTTTATTTCTTTATTTATTTATTTTTAATGACAAAGTCGATCACCGCCGAGAACAAATTTCTTTATTTAAAATCAATGTTGGACGAACAGTAGTGCTTCGAACAAGGAATTAAGACGAATCCTCTTTTATTCGAGATTATTCGTAAAAATGGAATTGTCGGGCAGATGAAATTATTAAATCGAACGTTCGGAAAAAAAGAGACATGCAAGCGCAACGGAATTTATTTATTCCACACCATGTTGCACTTGAATATTTTAGAGAACGTCTATTTTAGAGAGCGAATCGCTCTCGTCGCTTAAATATGCAAGAACTATATTTATTCTGTACTCTATATTATAGTTATATATATATAACTGTACTCTATATATAGTTATATAACTATATAATTATATAATTATTCTGTAGAATTATATTTATTCTGCGTTTTATTTTTATAAAAGAAATTAACGTTGGCAGAGAAGAAGAAAAACATGATCCACATTTGATCCACGATCGGTCAGAGACTGCGTGAGAGAACAGTCACAAAGACGCGTTGAATGTCGCGCGGAACAGCCCTGAAGGCTTAGAGAAATCGTTGATACGGCGCATAAATCGTTTGGGTATCCGGTTGACACGCATCCGCGGATAAAATAGCGCTCTCTCAGGTAGTCGGGTTGGAAAGGGGACGACAGGGTGGGCCTAAGTCTCTTGTCAGGGTTGCCACTACAGAACGGGAGGAACGGAGCTTGTTCTATAACTACTTTGACACGTTCCACGTCGCTGTTGTCAGTGAGTCTCGTCTTAAAGAACCGCGGGATGTCGTGTAGCTCGCAGCGGTACATCGACGTCCCGCGGCTCTTTCAACCGAAACACTCGGAAACACTTTAAAACGGCGCGCTGCACTGCCGGGCCGGATTGAAAAAAAGCTTTCGGGGCCTCGAGTCGTATCTCGCGCCGCGTGACGGATCGGATTTATGCGAATAACGAAAAAACGCGAACGATCCCGGCGATTTCTTCGATCGTTATCGCCTCTTTGCGCCGAGTCGATCGATCATTGTAAAATCTCTCGAGGAAAGAAGTCCAGCTCTTTATGCAAACACATCCCGCGCGTATTTATTTTTCAATTTGCTGTCAAATAATTTTCGTGAAGGTCGGAGCAATCTCTGAACGACCATTCAGATTCTTATTTGGTCTTTTCAATGTACCAATATTAGTTCTGATATTACGTCTCACAATAGTGAATACAAAGAATCGAGTTTCGACGAGGATCGTGTTTTTTCGGATGTTTCGTTCGATTGAAACGGGGTTTGCGAATCTTCCGAATGCGTAGAAGAATTAATTAGCTTTTCCTGTGTTTAAGGTCAGGGGTCGTGCGATCCGTTTCGGTTTAAGGTGAAATGTCACGTGAAACGTGGGTTCTGCTTTGGCGAAGAAGAAAGAAGTTGCGAAAAGTTGTCAAATGTCAAAGAATCCTTTCTGATTAGATTTTTCCTTAAAAAAATTGCTCAGTCTATTCGTGCGTTTGTGAGAATCGAGAAAAACTTTTTTAACAAAATATCTTCTTTTCTTTCGTGTCCCAGGTTTACTCTTCCATTTCAACAAACAAAAGAAGTTTGTTTCGTCTTTAAGGAAGATAAAAATGTAAAATTCGAGATTCTTATTTAAATAATTCTTAATTAATTGGAAATAAAAGAAAGAGAATAGAGCACGCGTCACGTGTGATAATCTCAAGGCGTTGTGAACGGGACTTAAAGGTTCGAAATTTCCCCCTCGTCGTGGCGCTTTTTCTCCCACGAAAGATCGGAAACAATTTCACGATGATGAAGTAATTAACGATGATATCGCGTAGTTTAGCCGGTGAAAAACACATGCACCGCGCCCGTATAACGATGAATTTAGTTCATTACGTGCAGGGGGGTGGTTCAGATAAACCATCAGAAAATATCACGTCGCGTTATCGATGTAACCGCGTTCGGAGCAGTTTTATCGTTCATTACGCAATGTCCAGCCGGTGAGTAGATTATCGGCAGAGTCGTTTTAATGAATTTCATCGATCTCTCACCCGATAGTTATAGCCATTCCCCCCGTGCACGTTCTCCAAGAGCGCTTGTTACCTGATGGCAAACATTCTCACGATAAACAGTCTGAAGTGCTTAATTACTTTCAGCCGTTAATGCGTAAGACACAAATATAATTAAAACGTGACCTAATTGAAATCAACGCTTCTGGATTGTTTTTTCCAGTTTTAAAACGTCCCAGTTCTGCAATCGACTTTTATTGCGATATATCTTGCTCGTCGATTAATGATAGGAAATTATGACGTGACGTCGATTATTACGATATCAATTTTCTATGATCGGTGCGATCTCTTTCTCCGAGTACGCGTGTTATTTTATAGTCGAGAATTGCTGCGAATATTTATATTTACTCTTTGCCATCTCTTTCTAAGGACTTTTAAGATTTAGAAATTTTTCTAGTTTTTGGATGTCCGCTTACACGAGCAATTTGTAATCAATCTTTTTTACCGACAATCTCATAATATTTGATGTTAAGGTTTAATCAGTTGTTCCGTCAAGTACTGTACTTTGGGAAAGTTACAGAAATTAAAATTAAAATTAAGGTGCTACACTTTGGGAAATTGCAAAAAATAAAGTTTTTACTTTTATGCGCTCCAATGTTGAACAAAATATATTTGCTTCGAAGAACAATTTGCGTTTTATAACTTTAAAGATATAAACTTGCTTCGACCAGTGCCGTCAGAGAAACGTGACAATCGCGGAGTGGTTAAACTGTGAAAGATCTATCTCAACATTGCAACGAAATTACAACCCTCGTAGACAAGCTACGAGAATGGAAATTTCCACAATAAAAGTTCGCGTAAACGCGACTCGCAAACGCAAGAATTGATACGTTATCAGCGCAATAAAGGCCCCCGATATTTCTCAGAGTTTACTTCATCGTCCGTTATTCACGCGACCGGACACCCTCGATTGTTTCAAAACGACAATTTCTCCCATAAACTACCTCGAGATATTCTTTTATCTCGACGCAGCGCCTCCTCGTCGCTGGCCGAATGAATATCGCTTCCCAAAGATACGAATCAGTGGTAGAACATCCCCGTTGACGTTGCAGATTGCCGAGGATTCGCCGAGTGTCGGATTAATGGCATCTCGGCGGGGTGCAACAATGCCTGCGCCCCCGGAAATATATCGGGCTCGAGTTTTGATTCGTGGACGCCGAACCCCTCGTTCTACGCTCCAATGTCGGGGACGATCCAATGTAAATCCGCGCGCGTGTACCTACAAATGTACAACGGGGCAGAGAGAGACGGATTTAAGGAGACTCATTGTTGAGAAGGGTCTCCCCCGAAATTCTCGCCGTGAAAACGCCTCTGCCTGACGCCTGTTTCCTTCGATCTCCTCGCTCGGAGGCACGTAACCGTAAAATGGCCGATCATCCTCAATGCGCCAGACAGATACGCACGTTTTATTCGCTCGACAAACCTCCAGAAAGCTGTGCAAAGTTATAGAAAGTTGCAGAAGGCGCGATACGCTTCAAGTCGTGGCACAATAGTGGCAGTTTATGTACTGGCACTCGTTGACAGTGGCCCGCCAAGTATTTGGAATGGCACAGGCGTAATTGTGTGAAACACCTTGAAATCTTGTTAAGATCGTAACCTAAAGATTGAAGAGATTATTGCACGTAAAATTTTGCCTTAAAAGAGAAGTATAGCGAAAACGAAGTATTTATTTTTTGAAAAATATACTTTTGCCGATGGCATTCGTCTCGTTCGAATTGAAAATCTTAAAAAGTATCTGTTAAAATGGAACAATTGCCGCGTGTTGAAATTCGTCGATGAACGGTGGATGAGAATAGAAAATAGATTTCGCGAGGAGTCGATGGATTCCCGATTGAAAGAGAGGAGCTTCGAGTTTAGGGCGGACGGTCAGCGAGCGTTTAGTCTATACGTCTTCGATAAACCTTGGGCAAGTTACCCACGTTACGAAATCGAAGTCGATCGAGTTCGCTCGTTGTCGGACAACTTCTGCGTCGAATAGCTCCGGAATAGCCGATAGATATTTACCTCCGAGCGTCCCAAGTATTCACGAAATTACACCGAAACTCCTCGGATATCCGGGGCTTCGCGTGATCCATGAACGACGCCGGGAATTCGATCGGCTCGCTGCTAGGGAAATTCATGGCTTTCCACGCGAATTAGACGCTAACCTTACCTCTCGTGTACAAGTTCTCTGTCGAACCTCTCTCCCTCCTCTCCCCCCCTCCCCCTCACTACCGCCTAAATAACGATCCCACAACGATCGAAGCCACCCCTCTCTCATTCTTTCTCTCGGCAGCCTAAATATTTGTCCTCTTGAGAAATTGTTCCTCCTAGCGGAGACTTTTAGGAGCGGCCGCTGTCGGAACCCCGAGTTCGACCCGGTGAAACGATCCGTGTCGAATAAATACTGGCTCGTTAGCGAAATCGTCGATGGAACGGTCGGGCGAGACTGCTCCGACAAGTTCTCACGAGCCAACCTCGACGGGCCAATTTACGAGGGAGCGACTCTCGGTGACACTCTCGTCGAGTCTTTGGAATTTTCGACACTCGGCTCGAGGATTTTCAATCTTTAAAAGAAAAAAAAAAAAAACGAGTCATCCAGTTGGAACGTCGATGCGTGAGACGACGAAAGAGCGAGAGGTTCGTAGCTCCTCTCTTAGAAGGCAAACGAAGGAACTTGCAATCGAAGATCTGCGCTATAAAATTCATCGCGTCTGACTATGTCAGGTCTGTGCTCTACTTGCTAACTTCAGATGTATCTGAAGTTAAATCCGAGAAAACGAATATTTCAATACTCGATGAGTACTATAATTCAGTGTTCTCCAGAATTTCCATCATTTCGCTCCCGTTATTGCTACGTGTCAATAATCTCCATTCGGTCTGTCTTTGTGAGTGTACAGGATGGAAAGGAAAGTTTGTGACTGTCCTAAATGAATTCTACATCTTCGATTTCATGGAGACAAAGTCGCAAAATTGATCTCGACCTTGAATTTCGAATTTCTTTTTTGCATTGTGTTCTACTCGTCGCGATGGCAAAACTTTTCCAAGGAACCACTGCGGCAGATTCTTTAATCGATTTCCATCAAATCGAAGGTTTTTTCTTTCCACCCTGTACGAGAGAAGCTAGTATTACGCGAACCAAGGTGTACAAACCTCTCGAATTTCGCTCCATCGAGCAGACAACAATCTCCCACCTGTTCCAGAGCTTCAGAGGCTCGCGCTGGGCCCTGATTCCTGGGGATCAGACGAGCCGTCGCGCGGCGTTTATCCGCGTGTTGCTCCCGCGTGCACGCAACGTTTCACGGCGATGAAACGAAGCGTACACACACACGCGCGCGGGGCGGTCTGCAGGCGGTCTTTCCAGAACGAAAGCTCCGCCTGCAGACTCGATGCTCCACGGTGCACACACGCCGGGGAAACGTCAACCTTCTCTCACGAGCGTGGCACGTCGGAGAGTGCCCCGATCGTCTTGCGTTCTCTCGCCGCATCTGCCGGCACGTTTCAGGTATCCCGGTACGCGATCGGAGCGCAGCAGACGCGTTGCCACGGCCACTGGCCACGTGTCGCGAGGCCGGCTCATTGGTATGCGGCGAACGCGCGCGGTCGTAAGGCGCGCGAGAATTTGATCAGCCGCGATCTTTTGACGCGTCGAACCGGTGGCTGTCTACGTGGCCTTTCACCGTCGAATCTTCCTGCTCATCACGTCGATTCCCGTTCTCGATACCCGAGCCCCGGGAGCAGGGACCGACGACGTGTAAACCCGCGTCCTCGCTCGTAAAACGTCAGTCGCTGTCTGCACGCTGTTCGCGGATACTGTTGCTCGCCAAGTACACTTTTCCAAAGTCTAACGGCAACGTTAGGCAAATAACGGACTTTACGGTTTGCGGAGTTTGCGAATGGGTGCAAATAATCCGCTAGATATTGAATATCATGTACCGAAAGCAGGGCGAAACAGAAAATCGAATGGCAAAAGAACAATTTGCGCAACAACGCTGAGTCTCTTAATTGGAGCTCGTGCAATAAAGAAGCGACCACACTGTTTCGGAAAAAGTTGTTTGGCTCGTGGGAAAATAAAATTTTCCGTTTCGATTTTGACAAATAGAGGTGGATAAAACCGGGTATCCATTGAAAGACGTATAAAATGCAATGCAGTTATAAAATTTTTTATCTCTATTAGTTAGAAAATAGTAGAAACAATTATTTTTAACAATTTTTAAGAAATATCAAGTTATTCTGCAGTATTTGTTTTATAAAATGTCACGTTAATTGTTAGTTTAGAAACTTTTACGTTATTTATGAAAAGTTTGAATTGTTTTAGCAAATAAACTATTCGTCACTCTCTTCAACACTTACATATCACACGTGCTCATTCGCAACACTTAGTGCACTGAATCAAGTTCTACCCCATAGCCAAATAACCCAAGTGCGTTAATTTACGAAGCCTTAAATATTTATATTTCTGCACGAAGGCGTCAAAATACTCTCTAAAAGCCAATCACTTCACTCACATTGAAATATTGAAATTTTTAGCTCTGTTGCACTGAACGCTACGACGTTGTTTGCTCTGAAACTTAATGTCACATAATGTCCTGGGGTCCACCAAAACATCATGCCACAGTTCGGTTACGTACCGAAGCTCTTATTTCAGAAAAACAATTGCCGGCTTTATTCTCCTCTCGCCTGATATAATAATTTCGTTTGCACGTGTAACTTTTGCTCAACTTGCTTTAACGACTTCAAAACCGCGTGCGCGTATTTTTCGAAAACTCATCAACGTATTATACGGAGCGTGTTTGCTAGTTAAGCGTGCGTGGGCAGGTGAGTAGAATGGCTACTGCGCGACAGGGAACAATGGGAATAAGATATTGTTTTGGGAGTATTGTGCGCTGCTGTCTAAGCGTGCTTGTTTCATTGGTGAATCCATTATTGAGCATTATCGCTGGAATTGAACGATCGAAACGAATAATTTCATGTTGCTCGGGCAGTTTCAAAGTAAGGACGCGTTGACGCGTATAATATGCTCAGAGAATGATGCATATTAATTGTCCAATCAATGTACAAAGCACTTAGTTCAGAATTTCATTAGAATCCCATGTGAACATATATATTAATCAATGTATGATTTTATTGCTACAAACTTTTAAAGAAAGGCGCCACTTTTAAAGCTCGGTTCTATTCACTGAACCACTCGTGCTCGTTGTTAGTTAATGGTGCTGCATTATAAAGTCTGCTGACATAATTGTGAATATAAATTGTAAAAGAAAAAGAAAATTAAAAATTCCTCTTTCTCCCAATTTCATCTTCCGCTCGATCGTGTTCGATCGAACCGGATGATTATCAGGAATAACGTTCGTCACACGTAGAAAGCGAGAGCGTGACGATTCGGCGACCGGATACGATCAACCTGTGTGCAAACGCAGCACGGCGCATCGCGACACGATACAGTTTTCCTCGACCCCCGGAGTGACCCGCGAGTGAAAGTACAGACGATGCCCGTTGACCGTACACGCGTACCTTCGCGTCTCTACGTCCAGGATCGATCGGTCCCCGCAACCGAGACGGAAATCCTTACGAGCTAGGCGACCCACGGAATGGCCGATAGACGACTTCCGCGAACCGATAGCGTCGTCAACGACGTACAGCCAGTTTTCTGTCCCATTGAAAAGAATCCCGATTCCCCCTTCGAACCCCCCAAAAGCAGATTTCTCGTTCGACGAGATTCGACTGGGAAAGCAATCGCGCAGAAGGAAAGTCTCCGATGTTCGACGCTGTATGTTAAAGAGGATGTGTCGAGGATCATTACGCGAGACTCTCGCGGCTTCGAATTCCGAATCGAAAGACACTCGTTTCAAACGTCCGTGCTAAAGTCGTGATTTATTCTCGTGGAGAGGGAACTTGTTCGAATTGCTCACTTTCGAATTGTTTCATCTCTCTTTACATTGGACGAATTTTTGCGCGGGTTAAAATAATTACTCTCGTCTAGCGTAGGAAGACTGGTTCAGGGACGACCTGGTATGTTTAATTTCGTGTAAATAGACCCACTGTTAAGTGGAACTTAACACGTAGCTACGCGTGGAGGGTTCAGGGAACGAATCTCCGAGAGGTTCGAAAAATTTATTTCGTTCGACGTGTACCGGCGTTGAGATCGTTGTATCTCGCGTTAGTTGGCTTGTTAGCGGTTAGCGATGAAGTTCCACCTCCGGAGCGCGGCATCTCCAATGGCCGGTCGCCATAACAAGTAACGATTTATGCGTTAATATATCGTGGCTGTTTCACGGGCAAGGGGGCGAGCTGCTTTTCGAAACCGATCTCTCTTTCGTCCGACGAAACATATGTCCGTGAAATAAGAAGTGAGGTAAGAAATCCTGCGACTGTACGAATAAGGATACATGCCATACGTTGAATAACGCCGTTCCCTGGAATAGCTGTAAATCCAACTTGAAACTTTAAACGGTCGCTGGCTCACTTGTGCAACTAGGCTACCACGGCAGAGTTATTTAAGTCGAATCGAGTCGAGCGATTTGCCCCGTCGGGTCGTCGAAATTTGTATTTACGAACGTTGCTTTTCAGACAATCTAATCGTGAGAAACGGATTAGATCGTGGTTTTCTATTACTATAAATAATAAACGTAATTTTAGCCTTTAAACGAGGTTATGCATGACTAATGGTAATTCACGTCAGATCGTGAAAATTTACAGCGTTCAGTTTCACTTTGTGCTTTAACGTCCCCCGCGATTGAGATTAGCGATAAAGTGAAATTAAATTACGAATTCCGAGAGAGCGAATGATTTAAAATTGTTACGGTCTTCCATCAGCCCGTATAAAAATACGAGAAAGTCTGATTGTTCTTGAATCGTGGAAAGTTCAAGGTTGGATTTCGATGATATCGACGTTTGGTCGGCTTAAATAAACCTACCAAACTCTGCGAGTGTTCTCGTAACGCACTGATAAAATCAATCTGTTAAACGATCCTCGCGCACGTTCGACGTGCAATCTACAAGTTGCGGAGTGAAATTGATTCTGTTATCGAATTTGCTCGAGTTGGACCCGGCTGACTGATGTGTTTTCGAATTCGGGGATTACGAGGATACGTCCGCGATACGTTGTCCAAGTCGTTACTGTCCCAAGTTGTGTATATCTTGCGTTCAAGTTTCGGCAAGTCCAATACGCCATAATGCGTTCTCGATTCTACGCGATTAGCTAAATACTTAAACAGTTGACTAGTCGAGCCATCACTGTCTCTGTCGAGCAGTCTCTGTGTGGCAAACGCCATGTCAACGAACATTAGATTCTCGGAATATTCTTGGAGTTCTTTATTTTTTCTATTTTTTTTTTCTCTTTTCTTTTTTTCGACGCAGACTTTTCATTTTCAGAATACACCCGATATTCCCTTTTTCACAACCGGCAACAAAGGAATTTTTTGCCGCTTTAGATTTTTAATGCCCGAAATATAATATAATAACTCTATTTTTCGCGGGGAATTGAATATTGCAGTGAAACGATTTTTCGTTCTCTAGAATTTTAATTCCGCGGTATACAATATTACATTTTCCACGCAGAGCCGAATAATAAAGGCACGCGATGCTCTGTCTGCCGTACAAAGCGATACAGATATACCCGGGACCAAAAAAATTTGGTCAATTTTCGAAATGCGGTGCTCTAACGTTCTTTTTACGCGGAAAATAAAGCAAATCGTGAATATATCGACGCCGAAGCTCGATCGTATCTTTCGAAATCGTCAAAGTTTCATCGATCGATACGCGTTTCAAAGGCTGTCCCGACGATCAATCCGCGAGACATTCGCCGAGGTTAATCAGGTATTCCAATTGGCAGGCAAAGTGGTTAATCCTTGACCTCGGTAGGAAGCTTGACAACGCGTAAATACGTAATGAAGTGTGGAAACCCCTCGCGCTCGAAACTGTAAACGCCTCCATTCGTCATTGTGCGCGCAGTCCGCGGCTCCGAATTCATAATCCCACATGTTCATCCGGTACACCTCGCGTGATTCATCGCCTTACGTGCATGCAGCCTGCGACAGATGAGTAACCATCTTTTCGAATCCAACGAAACCATTAAATTGTCCGTTGTTTCTGATACGGCGTGCCGAGAGTGCACGTCGTATATTAGATTGCAGATATCGATGCCTGGGAAGCGTAGGAAGAGCTTCAATTTTCAAGAGGCGCTGAGCTGAGAGGCGGCTCGTGATGTGTCAATTCGGGGAATTGGAAGGCCGCACGAGAGACGAGCCAATCAACTTTTTTAAAAGGGTTTTTCTTCGAGAGATCAAGCGTCGAATATGCACGACAGATTCGCGAACAGCGGAGTTTGACTCGGTTTGACTTTCGAACGACTTTGGAATTGAGAAAGGAAACTCGCGACGTGTTTTTCTTTTTAAAGTGCCCAGGTATAGTTCGAAGATCGTAAAATAGATGGCGTTGGAGGTACATGTTCCTGATCTTGGGAACTACCCCATAAATAAGAGAGAATCTCGATAAAAAAAATAACGAGGAACAGTAGCGAGACCGTGGTAAATTTTCCGTTATAAATATTTTTATTCTGTGGTAAACAGAGAGCGGAACGATGCCCGATGGTCGAGGAACGTCTTAACCATCATGAGACTAGAGTTCCGATTCCGAAGAAGAAGCCAGACAATTTTTTCTGGCCGTGTTCTCGGTTCATTCGCGCCGAGTCGAGTATTGACACGTGTTTACGTTCGTTAGGTGTGGAAACTAGGTGTCAGAACGTGTTAAAGTTTCTGGATCGCGAGTTGGAGAAGGGAAATCTAGAGGCAGGTGTTAATGATTCCAGATCGCGTTTACGGCACGGTACGAGGATGAGTGTTAATGCTTTTAGCCAGCATCGCTGACTGATTTTTAAGCATTATCGTTCAGAAAGTTTAACGTGGAAGTACGAACCATAGTTCTCAATTAAACTGGTACAAAAACGTTCTCGTTCTTGTTACGACACTTTGCTTTGTGTTCCATAATATTTATCCTCCGATACTTGAACACACGCGACGCGTGTAACATAAAATAACACTAGGATATTTCGTACCACGAATGTTCTCCGATTTCTAACTTAAACACGACCGCAAAAAACCTGGCAGTATCCTCTGTTTAAGGAAACTCGCAACGCCCTTCAATCTCCTCTAGCAGCTTCTCGAGACGTTTGAGTAAAATTCAAATCATGTGACTTCCCAAATAAACTTCCAACTCCTCTCTCTCTCACCCTTCTGTCGCCGCTTTGTGTACCGGAAGCGGAGGACGCGTGTACAAATCAGCGGCGGGGCCTATAGACAACAAATCACAGGGGTTGTCCGGTCGAATGCGAAAGAACACGAGGCTGCTCGTCGCCTATTAAGCACCGACAACCCCGGCGTAGGTAAGAAAACCGGTCGGCGGGGGAGGGAACCCTCGAAGAGGGACGGGAAGAGAAGCCGCTTGATAAATGCGCGGCCCGCGTACGCCTAGGAACCAGTTTCGTGTTTACCTAGTAAGTAGTGTTGTCAGTCAGCTGGTTTGTTGCATCTTCGCAACGAGGCAGCCGCCCGTGGCGTAAAACGCTAGCACGCTTACACGCCTCGTACGTACTCTCGCATCCTCTCTTGCGTGCGTGCGTGAGTGTGTATGTGTGAGGAACGAGCGTTAAGCAGAGAGAAGAGAGAAAGAGAGAAAGGGAGAGAGACGAGCGTTGCTATATCGTACATTCGTATTCAACGGAAGGGAATTCAGTGGGGATCACCGTTGGAGGGATATGTCCTACGGGTGGTGGAGGTAAAATTGGCCGGTGGTGGGGGAAGAAGTGGGGGTTGCTGCACGCCGGTAGTCATGCAGGGTGCGTGACCGTCGATAGAATAGGGATTCGGAGTCGGAGTCAGTTGCTGTCGGACGTTCACGGTGGAACGTTCTCGCATTCGTTCGCTCTCCGATTTTCCGACTTCGTCTCACCGTTTCGCCGTTTCACGCGCACGTAGTTTCTCGCACGAGGTTCGATCTTTCGCTCCGAACGCAATTAGCGATAACCGTGGTGACAACGCTTTTCTTTTTTTTTCATCTTTTGTAAAGCGTAACGCGCAAAGTGACGGTGAAGTAATCTCGGAGTTGGTGTCAGTCAGTGGTTATGATCGATCGGTGTTTGTTCTATTTGTACAAGCACGTCGGGCAACGTCGTCGCTGGAGATTGATCACTTTCTTGCTTCGTGGCGTGCTTCCTCTCGTCGAGCAGTGAAATTCGCTTGGTGCGCGGAGGATTTCTCGTCACTCTCTCTCTCTCTCTCTCTCTCTCTCTTCTCCCCGGAAGATACGAGTCCCGAAAGTTTTCGTCTCGGTCGGGCAAGAAAGGCGGATCTTCTCGGATCGGCTCGGAAGAGAGAGCGCGGTGTGCTGCCGGAGCAAGTGACTATGAGTGCGTGACGACGAGCAGAGTCGGAGCAACGAGTTACGACGACTGACTCAGGCGAATCACGCGACGGAGACGGAGTCAGTTTGGAGCGAGTGTGTGTTGCGGCGAGCAACAACGACGACGCAGCAACGCGTGCGACAATTGCTCGGTAATGGAGTGGAGACGGGTCCAGCGACGGCTGGCGACGATCGTCTGGTGCCTGACGTGGTTTTTCAACGTTGGCACGACAGACGGCCGCAGCATCACCAGTCTCGAGGCACCGACCGGCTGCGAGTGGAAAAAGGACGGAGAGGACGGTGAAAAAGCACTGGCCTGCAGGGTTAGGACTATCGCCAACGTGCCCAGCCTAATTGGCAATCTCTCGGCCATTCAAGTGGACTCGATCAGCTCTTTGGCCTTGGAATGCAGCGACGTGCTGTTCTTCGAGAGCCAGATCGACGGGCCGCACGGTTTCTTCTCCCCTCTGCCACGTTTGGAGAAGCTTCGCGTGGATTACTGCAAGATTCGATACCTGCCGGGCGGTGTTTTCGCGTCCGCGCACAACTTACGCACTTTGTCCGTGAGAACGCACAACGGCGACTGGTCGGCGATGACGCTCGAGCTTCACAGGGATTCTCTCCGCGGTCTGACCTATCTGCAGCATTTGGACCTGGCCGACAACAATCTGTGGACGCTACCGGCCGAGTTGCTCTGCCCGGTGCAGAGCCTGGCCACGCTGAACCTCACGCGCAACAAGTTACAGGACGTCGTTTCCCTGGGCTTCTCCGACTTGGTCGAGTCGTGCACGCCGAGCCTCGAGGTGCTCGATCTCAGCAACAACGACCTCAACACGCTGGACGATCGCGCGCTGAGCAATCTGCGGACCCTAACGGTGTTGAAGCTGCAGGAGAACGTGATCACCTCGGTGGGCGATCACGCTCTCGCCGGGCTGACCGCGCTACACTCGCTCAACGTGTCCAGCAACCGGCTGGTCGCGTTGCCGCCCGAGTTGTTCTCGCGAACAAAGGAACTCAGGGAGCTGATACTGAGCAACAACTCGCTGGCGGTGTTGGCGCCCGGTTTGTTGGACAGTCTGATCGAGTTGCAGATACTGGATTTGAGCAGCAACGAACTGACGAACCGCTGGGTAAACAGGGACACGTTCTCGAGGCTCGTACGCCTCGTCATTCTCGACTTGTCTTTCAACGCGCTCACGAGGATCGACGCCCATGTGTTCAAGGGACTGTACAGCCTTCAGATACTGAAGCTCGAGCACAACGAGATCGAGACGCTGGTCGACGGGTGTTTCGGCTCCCTCACCAACCTGCACTCGTTGACGCTGTCGCACAATCGCATAACGAGGTTCGACCCGGCGCACACCGTCGGCCTCACCACTCTCAATCAGCTTTTCCTCGACACGAACAAACTGCGGTCGCTTCATCGCCACGTGTTCGACAATCTGACCGGGCTGCAGGACCTCTCGCTTCGTGGCAATTACCTGACGGAGATCCCGCACGCGGTTCGCGTGCTCCGTTCGCTGAAAACGCTCGACCTTGGGAAGAACCACGTGTCGAGGATCGACAACGACTCGTTCGACGGGCTGAGCGAGCTGTACGGGCTGCGGCTGGTGGACAACAAGCTGGAGAACGTGTCGCGCGAGGCTTTCGCCGCGTTGCCCGCGCTTCAAGTGTTGAACCTGGCGAACAATTACATCCGTCACGTGGAGCAGAGCGCGTTCTCGAGCAACCCGGTGTTGCGCGCCATTCGGCTGGACGGGAATCAGCTAACGGAGATCCGCGGCGCGTTCACCAGCCTGACGACCCTCGTCTGGTTGAACGTGTCGGACAATAAGCTGCTGTGGTTCGACTACAGTCATCTGCCGAGCAGCATAGAATGGCTGGACGTGCACGCGAATCAGATAAGCGAGCTCGGGAATTACTACACGGTGAAGAACACGCTGCGTATAAAGATGCTGGACGCGAGCTACAACCAAATCGTCGAGATCGCCGACGCGAACGTGCCGGACAGCGTGGAGACGTTGTTCCTCAACAACAACAGGATACGGGCGATCGCGCCGGGTACGTTCCTGCAGAAGAGGAGCCTGCAGAAGGTGATGCTGTACGAGAACGAGATACGAAGTTTGGACGTTGCGGCGATCGCGTTGCAGACGGTGCCGGTGGACGAGGAACTGCCGCAGTTTTACATCGGGAGCAATCCCCTCCTGTGCAACTGCACCATGGAGTGGCTGCCGAGGATCAACGAGATGGCGCGTCTTCGGCAGCATCCTCGCGTGATGGATCTGGATTCGGTCACGTGCGAGATGGTGCACGCGCGCGCCACACCGCGACGACCCCTGCTGTCGTTGAAACCGAAAGACTTCCTCTGTCAGTACGGGGCGCATTGTTTCGCCCTGTGCCATTGTTGCGACTTCGACGCGTGCGACTGCGAGATGACCTGCCCGGACAATTGCTCGTGCTATCACGACCACAGCTGGTCGAGCAACGTGGTGGACTGCTCGAACGCCGGGTACAAGCACGTACCCGAGAGGATTCCCATGGACGCGACCGAGATCTATCTGGATGGGAACGAGCTCGGCGACCTGGGCAGCCACGTGTTCATCGGGAAACGCAGGCTGGAGGTACTGTTCCTCAACAACAGCGGCATATCCGCCATTCACAATTTCACGTTCAACGGTGTCGGCGCGTTGCGCGTCCTTCACCTCGAGGACAATGCCCTGCGCGAGCTACGCGGCTTCGAGTTCGATCAGCTGGAACGGATGTCCGAGCTCTATCTGGATCACAACGCGATCGCGACCGTCGGCAACACGACCTTCAAGAAGATGAAGAACCTCGAGGTGCTGAGGCTGGACAGCAATCGGATCGTGAACTTCAGGCCGTGGGAAGCGTTGCCCAGCGTGGGTGATAGCACGCGAGTGGTCGCGCTGGAGGGTAACGCCTGGAGCTGCGAGTGCGGCAACGCCGCGAAATTGCGCGGCTGGCTGGCCGAGCATCGCGGCGACCCGGAGAAGATGTACTGCCGCGACGGCGTCGAGACACTGGCGCAGGCTATGAAGCGTTGCGGCGATCCGTCCACGGAGGCTGTCAGCCGTGGCATTCAAGAGATCCCTCTGCTAGGTGGCAACTTTGTGCCGCTTTTAGCCGGCGCGTTGGTCGCCGTCATCGCCATTTGCCTGTTCGTCGCGCTCGCGTTCGCGTTCCGGCAGGACGTGCGTCTCTGGGCGCACGCACGTTACGGCCTCCGCCTCGGGAAAATGACGACGCCGCCGGACGAGGAGAGGGACCGTCTCTACGACGGCTACGTAGTTTACAGCGAGAGGGACGAGGACTTTGTCTCGAGATTCCTAGCGGCCGAGCTGGAACAGTCCGGCCTGGCGCTTTGTCTTCACTGGCGAGACTTGCCACCGGCCAGGCCGCAGGAGGCGGTGCCACCGGCTGCCGCCACTGCCCGCCGCATCGTCATCATCTTCTCGCCGGTGTTCCTGGCCAACGAGTGGCAGCACGCCGAGTTCCGCGCCGCGTTGAGAACCGCGCTCGAGAACATCAGACCCGGCTCGAGGAAACGACGCGTGGTCGTTCTACTGGCCACCGAGGCGCCTGCCCGCGATCCCGAGCTCCAGCTGTTGCTGCAGACCTGCACGGTGGTGATATGGGGCGAGAAGAGGTTCTGGGAGAAATTGCGGTTCGCGATGCCCGACTCCGTGGGCAAGAGGAGCGACAGCAAGAAGGTGAACGACCGAAATCGCAAAGTGGCGCATTACACCGCCGCGCCGTCCGCCGGCGACGTGTGGACCAAGCCCAACGGCGTTTTGGTCGCGCCGGTGCACGCACCCACGCCCACGCCCACGCAGTCCACCTATGTCAGCTCGGCGTCCAGCAGGACCGAGGACGAGGACAGCGGCGCGGAACATCAGCACCAGCATCAGCATCAGCATCAGCATCAGCACCAACATCAACATCAGCACGGCGGTTACAGCGCGTTGCACGCCGGAAACGGGCGGCCGGCCAGCCTCTCCTCCAGGGGCAGCCACCTTTACAGCACGATACCGGAACCACCGGTGCCCACCGCACCACCTGGTGAGGTCTTGACGCATCCAGCCAATCCCCGTACTTACTTCGTCTAGTACAGACGGTCGTCGTCGTCTCTCGCGCGACGATCCGCTATGAACCGTGTCAGAGGCTGGACTCTGATGGAGCCTGCGATTGTAAAAAACTCGCTCTAAAAATATATGGGAATGAGAGAGAGAGAGAGAGAGAGAATATAAATTAGAAAATGAAAGGAAACGAAGCGAGAGAATGGAGGAACGTATGGGGTCGTAGCGTGTCTAGGGTATTTGTACAGTTTCGTTCGTTGCTCGCGATTGATCGACGCGATGGCGTACGCGCGCGACGATTCGCCCGGCGTCGCTCTGTTTGCTCTTCCACTAGAATCGGTCGACTGGAGAGATCTTCCTCGGTGTTTCCGCGCACGTTACGGAACGGAACGGAACGGAACGGAACGAAGCAGGGGAGGATCGTTTATGCAGGGGTTTCGGGACGGGGTCGGACAATCGGTATCGAGGGTATCGCCTCGCGAGAAAGTTTCTTTCCAGAGGACGCGAGGCGATCCTTTCGAATCCTTTCCGTTCTACCTCGGCGAGTGCGAGTACGAGCGATAGAATCTTCGAGAGCCAGGTTTATTTAATAAAGCGTTCTCCTTTGTACACGGGGAACACGCACGTGATCGAGTCATTATTTTTTAACTTGCTAGAGAGAAGAAATTTAAAGAGCAGTGTTTTCCTCTTTACGACGACACTTTTTTCGGATATATGTACTATGTGTGTACGAAGCGAAGAGTAAACGCTTTAGGTGATAAAAGAGAGAAAGAGAAGAGAGAAGCAAACGCATGACAGTCAATGAGGACGTAGATTCTAATTATTGTTCTCGTCACATCTTTTAGGGCCTAAAATGAAACACCGAGTTCAAGAAAAAAAGAGTTAAGCGACGCAACCCCAGAGACTCGAAGTAGATTGTAGAAATTCTTCTTCGTTGTTGTGTGCACGACCACCTCGTTCAGAATTCATCTTTCTAAAAACGAGCGAGAAGGAAGGGAAGGAAAGGCCGCGAAATTCTCCTCGTCGACGTCGAGAGCTTCGATCACGCTTGAAAAACACGAATCTGCCAGACCGTCGTCGTCGCTTCGTTCATCGGACGAAGCCAGCGTTCGCCAATTTCGCCGCGCACCTCGATCGATCGATACGTACGTCGTTCGCGACGTTAAGTCAACCAGCGCCGTGATTTCGTTCGTTCTACGATCCCGCGACAAGGATCGATGAATTTTCATTTTAAAGTAGCCGTGATGATTTTGTTTTACGCGACTCGAGGGTTATCGCGACGGTTTCCATCCGAAGGGGTGAAATTTTCCAAACGATAC
>KQ435727.1:3825213-3903319 GCA_001276565.1 Melipona quadrifasciata | reverse complement strand
GAAAACTGATGGTTAAATTACTAAAGTTACATAGAGGAAAAAAGAAAATTCAAGTGGAATAGAAGCAAGTTTATACGAATTAGAAAAATAGGAACAGAAAATAAAGTTCATTCGAATCGCTAAAAAAATCATACGAATCTCCAAAAACTCGCTGCTGCGTGAATCTGTGGAAATTAAACATTTTTATTTCGATATTACGTTTCCGCAATTTGCACGTGTTATTTCATCATTCGACTCTTCGTTGTTTACAGATTCGCAGAAACAAACAACTCCCTTCTCCCATCGACAACGCCACAGCCAAAAATCAAATATTTTTATTTCAAAATTACATTTTCACAACTTGTACGTACGTGTTATTTGATCGTCTCTTCGTTCTCTTACAGATTCGAAGGAACAAACAACGACACCGAGACGACCTACGAGCCTGCTACCAAATAACGCAAAGTCCTTCAATCGTAATATCGACTCGCGCGCGGAAAGTCGTTTCGAACGATCTCCTCCCGACTTAACCCGCGATCGCGGCTGAAATTGTCACTCTCGGAAATCGCGGCTAATCGGCGATCGGCCGATTTATCGGTCTCGATACTGATCGACAACGAGGGACGCGTAATGTATTTTGACAACGGCGTCATCTCGAAGGATCGACGGCGTTGAATTCGTTAATTGTAGCGCGGCGCGGCATCGCGCGTTTTCGAAAGTCATCGTCGCGTCACGGCCAGGGATTACAAAGTTATTCTGCATTAAGTGGCCATTCTACGATCCTCCTCCTCCTCCCTCGCATACCTTATTAGGACTGATTACACCACAACGGCCGTCAATTCAATTTTCTCCCCCGAGGCCGAGCCTCTTCGTCACTTCGGAATTCTGACGAGTCGACGAGGAGAAAAAGAGAAAGAGAGAGATTGAGAGAGAGAGAGAGAGAGAGAGAGAGAACTGCATCGCAACGAGCGGCTAACGAAGAGAGGACGGGCCTTATCGCGTTTTCGAATGAAAGGTGTGAAACGCGTGTCTCAACCACGGATGTTCCACTCCGTTCTGTGTACGCTGGAAGCCTGATTATCGAGGCTAACCGCTTAACCGATTACCCGGACGTCATTTGTCTGAATGCCGGGGAAACGTATGGTACGAGGTTCGCGCGTGCGACGAGGAGAGCTGCTGCTGCTTCGTTTCAAAAAGGTAGGATTTTTGTACAAACTTTTTCTTTGCAGCGTGTAGAAATTGTTGCACGCTCTCGAATGTTTTATTCGATTGCTTGATTTTTCAAATAACTTGTATCTTTTACCGTTAGAAGAGCATTAGAGTATTAGTATTACTTTTATTTACTATTATTTTAATATTACCATTACCTTTTAATATTAGAGAATTAGTATCTTTTCAATGTCGCTAGAAGCATTTTTCCCCGCTTTAAATTTCGCGACGTAGATCGTTCGAGAAGCGTTCGAATTTTTAAGGGCGCTTAAACATTAACAGAATTTGGAATTTAAAACGAAAAAAAGGAGAGAGAGAGAGAGAGATAATAACGTGAGTTCATAAATATTCAAACATAAAAATATTCATAAATTAAATGACGTCCATCTATAACAAACAACGAGTAATTACAATGTGAATAATTGCAATAAAAGGGAAACGAATAATTATACAGAAATTGAACTCTCAAAGGGATCGTTACAATTACAAAACGCGTTCGATGTAACACTCACAGTGTAAAACGCTTTGGCTCTCTTTATTCGCGAAGCTCCCGCCGCGGTCCAGGTCCATCGAGACCGCATTAATCTTCGGTGAATAACAAGTTTTTGCGCGGCTTAAACGTGTAACAATTCCCTGCAAGTGCTTGAAAATGCTCCGCGAAAAATTTACAATGGCACGCCGTTCGAGCCGTTCGATCGACCAAGAAGAGGAATTAATCAACGTTGTTGAATTAAGACGAGCAAATGGTAAAAGGGCAGAGGCAAGAAAGAAAAGAATAACAGCGGAAGAGAACCACCATTTAATTTGACGAAAGCATTTTCATTCGTTTTGAAATGTGCGCAAACAGCGATCCCATAAATAACGTTTCGACGTTTGCAGCTGTTTGCAGCTGTTTAAAAATGATTTTTAACCCTCGGTTTCATCTGGTCAACAGTGCACGCAGAAGCAAATTTTTACTAGATTTTTCTGCCGTTTCTTTTTACATTTTTACCAGTTACTGTTATTAGCGGATATTTGTGACAGATTCGTACTTTCAAAATGAACAAAATTTAGAAAAAAGATAGAAAATAGAAAATTTTCACTGTTTTATATATTTTACATAAAAATCCGCAGTTTACTCTGCTTAAACAAGAGTTAAGAAAATGGCCCATAAAATTTCGAATCTATTCGACCAGTCTTGGATTTTACTTGAACTCGCGTCGCCGATTACTCTCGTACGCGTAGATGTTTGTAAAATCAAGTCGTTCCGATTTATTAACCTTTTCCATTCCTCTCCTCTCATTGGATCAGAGACATCTGTTGATAATTTTTCTCCATCGACAAACGGTCGCGTGAATATTTGAATATTTCGCCGAGGGTTGATTGAAATTCGCCCCGTATTTTCCCGCGGAAATAATTAAGCATTCGTTAATATTTCGGCGTAAAATCGACCGCCACAATTTGTTAATATCCCCTCGCGGATTTATCACGCGCATTTTAATATTTCCGTGGCGCAACGATTGGCCAGGTGGTTAATACCGGATACCGGCGGCGAGTACATTCGATCGAAACGAAAGGACCATCCGGCCGCCTGGATTTTCCTGCAAACATTCACGTCGAATTTTGTTGGCGCTTTAAATATTTCCTTTTGCGAGCACGAGGCAATTGCAATTTGGTTATTTCGTGCCGCGAAATAAATATATCGATCGGTCCAGTCGCCGACGTCTCGCTCATTACGATTTATTAATACTTTCCTTGTTATCGTGGCGGTCATATATATATATATATGTTACGTTCCATACACAGCGACGAACTCACGAACCACGCAGAGCGAGATAAATCTCAGAAATTATTAACGGCATTCAAATTGTATTTGTTAAAAGTATAAGTTTCCTATAAAAGTTTGTTATTACGAATGAATTTGCTTGGATAGCTCTTCAAAAATTAAAATTGTACAGAAACAGATCACGAGATAAACGAACTGTAGATAAATTCCTTTAAATATTCTCTTGACAATTTGACCCAGTGATATTTTTTGCACGAAACCAAAAGATATTCTCATACTTACGTTCGCGTAAATATCCTTGGATTTTACCTACATACCTTTCGTTCCAAAAGACCGCGAATACAGGCGATGGTTAATAAAGAAGATCGACGACGTTTAATTGGTATTAGCGCCAATCGAGAGCACCAGATGTTTATTCTACCCGAGCGAACAATTACATTTGCGACGCTTGCGCTCGAATCAAAATTGTTTCTTCACCGAGACACGCTGATTTGTAGCTTCTTCGTGCAAACAATCGTTTCTCGGATATGTTCAAGTGTCTTTGACATTTGAAATGAAAGAGTCGGATGGAATTTTGGACGTTGACGGGAGGACTAGACTTCAAGGACAAATTTCATCGAAACTTTCCCCGCTCTAAACGTTTTGAACGAAACGAGTCGTACTCGATACTGGAACGATTAAATGAAAAACAAGAGGAGAAAGGAAGGCGAGACGAAACAAAAGGAGATGGGACGAGGAATGGGGATGGTGGGTGCGGAGAGTGGCTGAAGGAAAAACGGTGACGACGCTTAATTCGCAGAAAAGGCCACTTATTAGCCGGTAGACGCCTTCCATCCGGGAGAGCACTCGTGAACGTCGCGACTATCGCTCCAATTGTCGAAGACAAAGGGGGCGTAAAGGGCGAGCGGGCTGTTAGAGGTAAAGGGCGCACGGTCGATGCTCTCCGAATAAAACGGACCATTTGGCAAGTGCGAGAGGGTAAGGGCGAGAGGGCGAAGGGTAAATATGCAAGAGCGCCCGTGGGTCGAGGCTTGCCTTACCGGCAACCGGCAGAGCACGCGCAACAGAGACGGGCATAGATAAATAAAGGGGGTTGGAAGAAGAGAAACGTAGCTAGAGACGCGAAACGACGGAACTAACTTTGAGAAGCCAGCTTTCTGGCTGCTCCCGCAGTTGTGTTATTACAGAGGCAACCCTAACTTCAATCTCTCTCTCTCTCTCTCTCTCTCTCTCTCGCTCTCTTTGTCTCTTTCTCTTGCGTCGAAATATGTATTAGCGCCAGAGTGTTAGATTCTTTGAAATTGCCACATTCTCGTGCACGACGCTACAAAGTGCACCCTCGGTCATAAGTATCGCGATACTTACAGCGTTCAAGGTTTATTCTAAAATTATTTAAAAACTATTGTCTAGCTTGGAACTATTGTCCGCGTAAGTGCAGCTAGAGATTGTAGAATTTTACAAGTTTAGGAGAATTTCGCGAGTTCCTGGCTGTACGAGGAGAATAAAAATCGAAATAATTTGTTATAGAAACCCGTGACATTTCATATGAATATCATGGGTGTACTCTCGATCATAAGTGTCGCGATGCTTACAGCGGTCGAGGTTTAGGTTAGGTTAGATTTAGGTTAGGTTCTAGGAGGGATTCTAAAATTATTTAAAAACTATTGTCTAGCTTGGAACTATTGTCTGCGTAAGTGCAGCCAGAGATTGTAGAATTTCACGAGTCTTGGCTGCGCGAGTACAATAACGTGACGTTTTCTAATATAACAAATATCACGATAAATATAATTTTCCTTTCGTCCGAAAAAGAAGAAGAAAAAAAATAGTTTTTGCAAACTTTTTGCAACCATTATTGTCAGATTTCGTATAAAATCGGAATGCCTATATCTCCGAACGTAACAGAGAGAAAAAGAGAGAGAGAGAGAGGGAGAGAGGGACGGATAGGAAGTCAAGAGAGTTGAAATTTGATAATTTAAACGATCGTTATTAAATTTCGTATAAAATCAGAGGGTGTCTTAATATCTTACGAACGCGTAGGGCAGAGAGAAAGAGACGGAAAAGAGGTTGAGAGGGTTGAGCAAAAGCTAGCGACGTTGAGGGTGGCTGCCGAGGAAATTTCCTTCGATTCCAATGGAAGTGGTGGCTGGCTGGCTAATTTATTATCGGTGGATTGCGTGCGCAGCCGGGTTCCAATTATATCTCGACACCGGCGCGGGGGAAAAGCCTCGGGAAACCTTATAAATACGAAATTTCGAGCGCAGTTCTCGTAGAGCAGAGCAGGGGAGAGGGAGGGTTGCGGATAGGGGAAAGGATCGGTGACGGTATTTCGTGAAAATTCCGGCTTAAAATTATCGTACAATCGGGAATTTCGTGAGGGTGCACCGATGTAAGTATACAACGACGACGATAACGACGACGACGACGACGACAACGACGGTGGAAGCAGAAATTCTTAACGTGCCGTCGTAAGACACGTATCGTTTCAATATCGCGAAATCCGTCGACCGGGTTTTCATTGACCGGCACCGCCGATTCGGTCTGCTACGATGTTGGTTCGATAATTAAATTTCCTTGGGAATTATCGAATACGGATAATAAAGTACAACGGGGAGACTCGACGTGCCTCCGAGGAAATAAACTTGGCCCCGGGCTAACACGAGCAGAAAGGGGGCGGGAGAGGGAGCATGCAGCTTTAAAAAATTCCGAGGCATTCGATACGATATTAATCGGACGCTTTCGGCGTTCATTCTTTGTCGTCGTTTATCGAGAAGTTTATTCTTCGTATTTGCCCCAATTCTGCCCAGGAAGTTTTTATGAAAAACGGGGCGTTCCACCAGATCCAAATCGATCATTTCCCCGACATCGACGTCGGAGATCTTTAACTGAGAACTGGTTCTTTTTTTTTTTTCTTTCCATTGAGAAAGCAAAGTACGATGTCGTTCGGCTAAAATATAGGGGCGTTCAAGTCTTCGAACAATACTGGAATTTTCCGTTGTACTTGCACCGCCGTCTTTCGTCCTCTCCAAGTTTCCAATTAGAAATACAAAGATTCTCTCTTGTATTTATTACAAATGAAACGATTCACGAGTCGACGAATTGATCTCAACCTTCGAAATTTTTATTTTTCTCCCGCACGTCCGAACGTAAAAGTAACGAGACTCTTCTGGAACGATTGGTAGCCAGAGATCTGGAACCTCGTGGTAGCCAGAGACTTTTAGCTCGATCCACTGAAAAAACAGTGTTCAATTCCGAATATCGATGGAATAAATTCGAGTTAAACGGCGCGGTAACCAGTCGACGAACCTGCAACGAAACGAACGAAATTCCATTTCGGCAACGAGACGAGAATCCAGGCGCAGAGGTATATACGTATATATATATATGCAGGAAGAGAGGAAAAAGAGCGAGAGTCGATGACGGTAGAATCGGTGAATCCACTCGAGGAGGATCCTTGTGAAGTGAATGGAAGCCGAAAAGCCGGGTGGCGCGCAGACCCCCATAACCCATGTCTAATCCGAGTTCGTCTCGGCCGCTCACGGAGCATCTCTCACGGAGTTTGTGCTTTTGCCTGTTCGTAGCAGGACCAGACGGAGATTCCAGTCAGTGGCAGATCGCTGGCACAGTCAGTTTTCCACGACAGGGATCGGCCATCTAAATCGTACCGTTTTCCTTTCGGAGATCTGCACGGAATGGCCGATCCACGCTGCCGATCGAGCAGCTGCTCTTCGACGACACGTCTTTTCTTCTCGCCCCCTTTTCGTATTTTTCAATCGCGCTAGTTTCTGCATCAGCCTGATTATGAAATTCTTCTTTTTGGAAATTTGGAAATTCGCGTATTTGGCAATTTCGAAATTTGGAAGATCCGCGCGTTCAACCTGTTTTATTTATATCTCTGGTCTGAACAGTTGTGTGTTATTTCCGAGACTATTATTTTCAAAAAGGCAAAAGCAATTCGCGTCTTCGAGAAAAATTAACCGAAGAATATATAAAAGAAAAAAAAAAGAAACTAAAAATACCAAAGAAAACACGAAAAGTTTTGCAAAATGCTCATTATTGCCATCAAGGTTTACTAGACAACGTTTACTACGTTAGTACGTTCGCGTTTAATTGCAAAATAAGTTCACAGTCCAGTGCCGTGATATTACACGCGTTACTGAATACCCAGGAGCCAAACTCGACAATACCGCCAGCACAGCCGCGAGTAAGTGCAACGTTGCACAACACACGTCGTTGTGCAAGAACACAATATGCTTCGACTAACGAAAATTCTCTCGTGGCCCCCTCCGAGAGTATCGTGTAAATCTGACGAAAGTCTAATTTCTTTCGAAATTATTGTTCCGCTCGATCACAAAACGCCGATACTACCGTCTGTGGACGTAACGCGAGAGACTAGACGCTGTGTCCCCGCCGGATATCACGGTGTGCAGGCCGATGCTATTTGTTCTTGGGAGTGTTTCTCGCGGCTGTTCGCAGGCTGGCTGGTCTCGTTTCCTCGGTGCGGCCGAGATTCCGTGTTTCATCGCGTCTCGTCACGTCGCGGGGGTTTTAATTATTCCACGGGAACGGGAACAAGCGGCAACTGCTAACGAGATGGCCCGATAACGCAAATTAGATGGCATGCCAGATCGCTTATTAAAGGACAGGCTTATTAGAAAGCCTCGTCCTCCTCTTTCCTTCTCCTCCGCCCTCTTTTCTTCTTCTCCTTTCATTTGCCGTTCGTCGAAAGAAAAAGAGAAGAGGAAAGGAAAATTGCGGATAGAAAACGTGCGGCGGAATACATTTTTGTCGGGTTATTTCGAGGAGGGAACAAACCTCGTTACGGCGAAGGGTCGAGGGACTCGTCGATACGTTTCCCATCGGGAAATGCGCGGCGCCCGTAATGAAATCGAGAACTCGATTAAACATCGCCCGAACCTGACGCAAGTACCTTACTCCGAGCATATTCCTCCGAGCATCCGCGTCCGCCGAACTAACCGACTAGCCGCTAAAGGAAATTTTACGAGCCTTTTAGGAAATTCACGTTGGGGAGGGGACGCGGAAGAGAAGGCCGGCAGCGTGCCTTTGCTCGTTTTCTGATAAGCCCGGGCTTTGGAATTTATAATCGTTGCCCGTTGACAGTGTCGGTTTGCTGTACGAACGCCCCCCGCGAAAGAAGCGAGGATACTTTCGAGAGAGTTTGAAACAACGATAGAATAACTGTGTAAAACGTTTCGTTCTTTGCGGGAGAATATTCATCCGAAGGTTTGTTTCTCCTTTATAAAATGCTTCTGATCTCCAGTTACTATTTATACGGGATGTTGTAATTTATAATTATGGATGTTGCAATTAAACAACCGTCGTTTGCTACAGTTGAAAAAGTACATTCTGTAAAATACTGTTACATCCGTTTGAAAATAAAATTAGGAATTAAAGGAGACGATTTCTCTGCGCTTTTTGGACGCTTTCGATTTATTATTTACGTTTCATCGACAGTTTTTTTCCACACTTTGAACACACCTGATGAGAAGATTAGAACGTGTATTAAAAAAAGATATTACACTTTCAAGTATATTTTATAAAATACCGTTACATCCGTTTGAAAATAAAATTAGGAATTAAAGGAGACGATTTCTCTGCGCTTTTTGGACGCTTTCGATTTATTATTTACGTTTCATCGACAGTTTTTTTCCACACTTTGAACACACCTGATGAGAAGATTAGAACGTGTATTAAAAAAAGATATTACACTTTCAAGTATATTTTATAAAATACCGTTACATCCGTTTGAAAATAAAATTAGGAATTAAAGGAGACGATTTCTCTGCGTTTTTTGGACGCTTTCGATTTATTATTTACGTTTGATCGACAGCTTTCACCCGCGGGGTTGGAAACTCGAGTATCGCGTCACGTCGCGCTTGGAAAGATCAGGAACAAAATGTTTGCCGATTTACGTCTCCGGAGCTCGAGCGATGTTTGCTCGTGCTCTCCGGGCGATTTTCAGATTTCACCTCGGTGCATGGATCTGCGGAGATTGTATGCTTTTCCCTCGAACGGCAGGCGCGCAGCTTTCGCGATGGTGCTCGGTCATTCTGTGGGAAAAACGTGCAACGATTCGTCAAGGATCGCAGGGAACACGTGTTCCGATCCGTGACCAATTTAACCGGATACCACGGCCTAGGTTGGAGGAGCCTCTACGAAACGGCGCGCTCCACCACCGCCGGTAGCGAGAAGGAAGGAACGTCAGTTGCACGCACGCATCTGGATCATTGTGATCTGGGTCTCTTCTGTGGAGGTGGACGTGGAAATCGCTTCGAAATTCGGGAACCGTGACAGCGGCTCGGAGCATACACAGGACTGTGCGTCTTCTCGCGATGTCTTCGGGTGGACATGCTGAATCATTTTCCGAGAGAAAGCTCCTTTTCTTTTCCAGCGGGGATACTGTGAAATTTTCCATGAATTTTTGGAAATTGGACGTTTCATCTTTCAAGCTGGATTTTTTTAATCGAGCGGTATAACATTAGATATTCATTAGACATTTTTGTTGCTTTTTTCTGTTTCTATTGACATTGATATTTCGATGAACTTCCAAGTCACGAATTTTTAAATATGCACGTGAATTTTCAATTTCACTCTCTAAGTTTCCAATCAACGAGATTTCAAAGTTTCAATGCCAATGGAAAATTCGTGTCAAAATACATCGCGCAGCGGATGTGAGAATATTTTTTTTCTCTCGAAAATTGCAAAAATCCAAATTTCTTTCACGAACAAGTGCACCATGGTCTTGAGGATTGAAATTTTCTCTTTCTCAGAACCTCTTAAAATTTGCTATACGACTTTCTATCGGTATTTTATTAAATTTAGAACAAGTCGACGAAATGTTAAGATTTCTTGAATTTTTGTCGTTTAACTCCAATATTAAACGTTCAATAAACGGCAAAAAAAAAAAAAAAAAGAAAAATGCTACAAGTTTCGAAAAGTCGTTGTAAAGGAAGAACTTCAATCTTTAAAATGACAGTAGATCTAGTTACGAGAAAATCTTTTCAACGCTTTCGCATATGTTGGATTTTTACAATTTTCCTACCCTTTTTTCAAAAAAAAGCCAAACTCGCGATCATCAAAGTGGAAGCTTCACTGGTTTCAAAATAAAGTCAAGTGTAGTATAATTTCTTTCTTTCACCAAGTTGCATCAATTCAAATTGTCGGTCATTTTTCACCGTCATTGCCATAAAAGTTTCTGCAATTCGAAAATCGCATACGTAAAAAAAAAAAAAAACAAGGCGGCTCTCTCTTCCCTGTGTTGTGTCAGTATGGAATTTCTACCGTAAACGCGTCGTAGAACGATCCCAGTTGAACAATGTTTTCGCCGAATTCGTAGCCGCGGCGCGACTCGAATCGTCCATACGTCATAATTATACGAAGTCCTGGGACAGGACCACCCGGACGGACGACCCACCCCTATCCATTAGGCTCTATTAAATCAAAAGCAACGACCAGTGGAACCAGGAGGGGCCGAGTGGTTATCGAGTGGAGCCTTTGGCTCGTGGTCCCGGGACCGCGAGCGATCTATCGGAACCTTTGGCGAAAATAATTGAAAGTTGCTTGCACGGGGGGGAGTTTTCTCACGACTGCGTGATTTATCGTCACTCGCGCGGACAAGAGGCGACTCGGCCCGGACGATTGTTTCTACTTTGTCTATCCCTGTGGCCTTATCGAGATCTGATGGTTAAACGATAGGTCTCCTCAGAGATTGTAGGTTTGCGCGGGAAATGAATTGTTAGGTGCAAGAGCGGCGTAATTGCGGTTAGAGAAGCTTCAACGTGTAATTCGTGAAAGAAATATTCCGTTAGAGAGAGAGGAAATTTTATCCGCGATCCCGTCTTTGTGCAAACTGGGTTTCCAACACTCGAGAATTTGAAAATTGCACACGATTTCTGATTTTATAAATATTCTAACTTTTTCGCGCTGTTTGAAATTTCAAAAGCGTGATCGCGAGTTGTCAGGAAATTTTGTCAGTGAAAACGCTCAAGTGAAATTTCAAAATGTTTCGTAAAAATTTGCGGAAAACTCGTTGTGAAACTACTTGATTACCAAACTCTGGAAATGTCGCGCATCTGTGCAAGAAACTGCGCAAAATATCACTTTAATGATTAAAAACAGAAATTAACTAGAAAAATTCCATAATCACGTACGACTCTCTAAGCTCTCAATTCAGTAGTTCGACGTGCTCCTGCGTCGAGCAACATCCGGCAACTTTCGAAACGCGTTATTCCGCGAGATTGCTCCGAATGGGGAAAGCGTCCCTCTTTCCAGAGAGGAGAGAGGGGGAAACGAGGGGAACGAGAGAGTCACCGGTGTGTCTCACGTGGCGCGCGTGGAACCTGTTAATAATTCTCGGCGCAGATTCGTCGGGACGTTATACTCCGGATTCGTTTCAGCCGGCACGGCGTCTTAATTAAATCGCTCGCCGTGAACCGACTCGCGCGATTTTTCATAAACCATGGGAAACACGAGGCGAGGCTCTCACCCCCGCGCGGGAATGGGGTAGGGGAGGGGGGACAGGTAGCTCCGCCGTTATAAGGAGACGCGTCCTACAGCTGCCTCGTTCAATCGCGGAGAGCTGCTCACTTTTGTCCGCCGCTTGGAAAAGTTCCTTTGCAGAGGAGAGCGAGCGTCGACGCGTTTCCTCGCACCGCGACGTAAATGATTTCCAATACGTGTTCGTCCGTTTCTTCGGTGGCTTCGAAAGTAGGGACGACGCGTTGCGTGGCGTGGAAATGAATTTTTAGATCTTCCGGGTCTCGTTAAACGAAAATTTGTCGAAGATCAGGCACATAGGTTGTTGAAACAATTTTTTTAAGAACTCTTGTTTTTTCGATACTAATTCATCAGTATCTGGTTTGACGCAATAAGCAATAAGCAATACGGCGAATATTTTCAAGATGCTCGACTAAAATATTCGTTACCTTTTGTGTGCTTCACGAAGATTCATGGTCGAAATTATTCAAACGATAAAATTCTTGCTCAATCGTTCCAATTTTGTTACACAATTTCATTTTATACGACGCCTTGCGCGGAGCGGAACGTTTATCGGAGAATACAAACACGATTACGGTAGCGAACTGCCGAATTCGAAAGCGGAAAATTCCGGCCCGTCGTAATTTCGTCAATGACTCCCGATTTCGTCGAATTTCTCGCCCGAGCGGCGAATTTGGCCCCGTCGAACCCGCGCGAGCCGTCGAGCACCCGGCAAAGAAATACGCGAGATGCCGTGACGTCGGAGAATTTCAACGGGAAATTTTGTATAAAGAAGTGATGGAGTATTCCTCTCAGAAACTGTGAATCTTTCATTAGATTCCGAGCACCTTCCTTATTAAAGGGTTGAAACTTTCTAGTAAACTCGACTGCGTATAAGAAGGTTCGGAGGCGGCTGCTTCCTCCCTCCCTCTTCCTGAAACTTCCTCTTCCTGTTGCAAAACAAAAAGTACACAAGAAGCCCTCCCCTGCCACCCTCCCACGGGTTACTTTAGCATTTTACACTTCTGCGAGCATACAACGCGAACGTTTCGCATCGGGGAGAATTAGTATCGGGAAGAGTTCGTCGATATCCTCCATCCCCCCTCTCTCTCTCTCTCTTCCGTTTCGTCTTCGTGACTGCACGAGACGAGATCAACAGTTGCGAAAACGCGAGAACGGCCGAAAGAAAATCCGTGCAACGCGGATGGGGAGAACGTGCCGGGTTTACCTGAGCCACCTGATTAGAAGTGAACGACCGTCTCTCCCGTGTGTACAAATCGGTAGCTGCTGGCACGCCGATCGCGTTCTAAAGGTGCCAAGTCGCGCCAGCTCGCAGGTAAAATTAGCGTGAACGAGCTCTCTCCGTACCGCCGCTGCTGGCACGTTCTCTGAAAAGCCGAGTTTCGTTCTACCAGGATATCGACAAGTCCAGATTAAACATACCGGCGCGCGCGCGCGATCTTGTCGTTGTTCTTAATTTCTTGAGGGGACACGATCTTGTTAGCCGTGGCAAATTATCCCCCTCCTCGTTTGGCTCGTTCCTCGTAGAAATTCAGCCGATATCGCCGATCCAGGGACGATCGAGGGACGATCCTGTTTTCCTGTAACGAGAGAACCCTCGTAAATTTTTCTTTTTTCTTTACTGGTTTTCTCGTGCAGGTTCAAAGTCACGTCGACGTCGAAGTCATTTACGTTCAGTACAACGTAATTACACGGCACTCGTACTTTGTAACCTAATGGTTTGCGGTTCGTGTTCTCTTCAGATGCGAATTTTAGAAATTTTAGAAACAGCGACTGCTCAAAGTTTGTGTCCAATTCTCATATATTGTTGGCGATATTTTACAATTATTCGCGGTGATTTGATGTCTCCCTTGGATTCTTTTCTTTTTCATTTAATTTCTCGAGAGATCGATGATCCGTTGTTTCAACTCTGAAAATCGATCCCCGGCACGTCGGTTTTTCGCGACGAACGGAAAGTTGCAGTTGTTCCACGCGTTCCTCGTTATTTATTTCCATCGCACAGCCGCCTGTAATGAATTATAATGTACGTTCGCGCGAGCTCCGGAAAATTATATTCTACCGATTTCGAGGAGGGAAATCTGCCGATATTTTTATTTGCCCCCGTGCGTAGCTTGTTAATCGGCACGGCGTCGAGAAAACACGCACGGTTTATTATTACATACACCGGCATTGCGAATGCAAGTAGACTGCGGGGAATTTATACGTTCGCTAATCTCGTTAATAATAATGTCTGCCAAAGGGAATAATGTTTATTATAACGCGTGCATTTCCAGTGGTATGTTGTATCGCACGTTGTAAAAGCGCGGCAATATATTGTTGTTGTAAAAATAATAGGCGCGCGGTTCTCGAAAATTGAGGGAGTAGGAAACGATACGGTTTCACCAGTAATTGGATATATATTTTCGTACGATATTATACAAATTCGTATAATGTTTCGTATTATGTAATGTAATGTATAATTTCGTATAATCGACGCCTCAATGCCCTTGATCAATCCTATTTTTCCGAGGGGATAACTTAGCTGGTATCGTCACGTATGAGGGAACAGGGTACGTATTAACGATTCAAAGGGTCGGATGCGCTATTGTGAAGATCGAGTAAATGATAGATGAAGCGTCACGTGAGAAGGGCGGTCGTGATCGGTTAAATCTAAGGAAGAAATCGCAGGGATGATCGAACGATTCTTTAAACGCAACAAGTAGGACAGCGACGTAGCAGGATACGAAATACGAAACTCTCTCGGACTTTTGATCCTTGTAGTTCTCAGAATCTTTGAAGTTTAGATTTTCCAGATTTTTCGTTAAATCTCTGAATGGACCAGAGATCGAGATAAACAAGTTCTTTTCGTTTCCTTGAAAAATTATGCTCGAACTTGCAAATATTTCAAGCGACGAGGATAATGAGTTTGTGCCGAATAAGGAGAAAAATAATTTATACCAGCTTTTCTTTCCTCAATATTTCGTTTTCTTTCGCCGTGACGGATTTTCATTCGCGTAAATAGAGGGACGGGTGTACACGTTGCTTGGCAGTTCCGGCGGACAAAATTTTCGAGCGGTTGAATTCGAAGCTCAGATATCAAACGTTCGGATTCTCATCCGTCCGAGAGGCAGAACTCCCAGAACTCTGGCCGCGTCTAATCCAATTAAAGTACTCGCTTCATAAATAAACTTCTAAGCTCGTCGACTAATCACCGTTGCCACCGTTAACCGGCGGAAGTTAACTCAATCCGGGGGACGGGGGGAAAGTCCTTGGGAACAAAAGCAAGAAGAAAGCACATAATACACCCCCGGACGAAAGGGGTTTCTCACTCTCTCGTTCTCACTCTATGTCGAGAGAGAGAGAGAGAGAGAGAGAGAGAGAGAGTATACAAATGCGCCCGTCCAAGTATTTAATTGCAGGGGAAGAAGTTTCCTGGGGAAATCGCGAAGGCGAGCGCCCGTAAATCAGCGGATCAACCGCTTGGTTTCCGCGGGCACCACCGCTCCCTACCACCATTATCCCCCGTTCTAAGAAATATTTATCCGAACGGCCGCGCGCAGCCAACCAACGATCCGTCGACAGTAAATCGATGCGGCAGTTAGGCATTCCACGTCAGACCGATCGCTCGTTCGTTTCCGCCGCTAAACGCCAGTTCCGCTGTCAAATAAAAGCCTACACTACCGGCCAAAAGTTTCGATACACACGGAAGCACCGTAGTATAGACTCTGGCATGGAGAATTCTCGAAATTTAATTAAAGCGAATTGACTGCTGTAATCACGCGATTCATAACGATTTCTTTGTCTCTCTGATGATGTTGGAGATGTGTACTCTGCTAGATCGTGAATCTACAGGAGATTAAAGACATTATTAACAGTGGATTTCTTTCAATTTAATCTCTACCCCGTTTCATATATTTCGCGTGTTATTTGAAATATTTTTGCACCTTATAATTTACACTCGGAAACAAATGTGAAACGTCTACTGCGTTGTACTTTATTATCGCTGAAAGTGATTTTAGCGGGGGTAACCCAGAAAACCGGGCTTCTTCAGGTGCAACGCTGATGCAACGAAAATTAGCGATTGGTTGATTTGGATCACGTGATTCGTGAGGGGGCGTGGGGTAGACCTCGAGTAGGAGCGGCGTTGTCTGGTATTACTGAGTGATCGCGCCTGTAATTTGTTTTCCATCGATTCAAATGTTTGCATATCGATAAAATTTTATGGCAAAAAAGTCGTCTTCGTTTCCTAGTCAGAACAGTTGCCTTTCAGTGAGACGAATCGTACTGAGGTACAAGTCGTGCAGTTTTTCTTTATTCTTTATTCTAATAACCGCGATCCTCGTCGCATCTTTTAATCGCGTCCGTATGCAAAACTTTTGACCGGCAGTGTATATTTCCGAGCGGTTTCGCGCACCGATCGAGTCGATCCATTCTTCTCGCCAAGCAATTACTAGCCGCTGGTCGTTCGCTTGCTTTTCCAACTTTGTGTGCTGTACTTCGTGCGGTACTCCGCGGCCCGAGAAGCGATCCCGTTGTCTGGCGTTGAATAAAGAAAGAACGAACAGGCGGACCGATCTGAAGACCGGCTGAAAAACTCGAAGGTCGACTAACGGCGGATAAGCGAGACAAATCGCGGCCCGGCCACGACCAGGATATTGGGAAGCGTGACGATTAACGCGGTGCCGACGCGACCGGGCCCTTTGCCAACAATCCGGCGGGGAGCGGCCAGCTCGCAGTTAAACACGCGTGAAGTCCTTTGGATCCGCGACGACAAAAGGACCACAGGAACCTTCCTTCCTTCGTCGTCCCAGCGGTCTAAGGGAAAACTCACTGATGTAACTCGAAAATAAACGCTAGCTCGTAGAAATTTGAATTTTCTGCCGAGTGTCTTCCCTGGTGAGTTTTCTCGGTGATCTTGCAGTGGTTACAAACGCTGTTAAAAACGTTTCGCTCTGGGATAAATTACACGGTGGAAGGAAATGGGTTTTGTTCTCTGGTTTGAAAGCGGCGTGAAAATAATTTTCCCTGGAATTTTTGGTACAAATAACAACGACTGTTCAAACTCTCAGAAATTGTTAAAGCACCGACAAAATAATCGATAAAAGATATTAAGGTAATTAGCGATTGATTCTCGAAATAATTTCTCACGAAATTCTCAATTAACGCGGTTTTCCAGGTATATAAGCGAACAGTCAGCCGTAGAACGTTATACATTATACGTAACATCTCCTCGACGTGGATTGGAACGTGGTTCTCAGATGCGTTTTCCAGTTGGGTCGCGGTGGTTTTTCCGCCGGGTCTAATCTAATTTCTCTCTCGCGAGAGAGCGTTTATAACAGGTTCCTCAAACGTTGCGCGTCGGGGCGCGCCGCGACGTTTTAATGGAAACGTCAGGTTTATTCTGCGTGGTCGAGGATTCTCGGTTGCACGAACCGGAAGCAACCAGCGGACGAGGCGCGTTGCTAATGGGTCGCGCGCCGCCGCGACCCGGCGTTCTTATCGCGTTCGATTTTTCGCGAGCGGGCAAGAACGCTGTCGGATCAAAGAAAAAACAAAGGCAGGACGACAAAAGGGGAGACACGGGAGACGGTTGACGGGCGACGAGCAAAATGAAATTGATGGCGGAGACGTCGCGTTTCCGGTCTGCTTTCGGGTCGGGTCGATGGCGTAGGTCCACGTGGAAACAGAGGGGCGTTCTCTCCGTCGTCGAAAAGATAAAACGGATCCAGATGAAAATTTTTCAAATATACAGTAACGCTTCCTTGTAATTTTAAGATACATTTTTATCAATAAATTTTTACATGTGTTGAATTAAGGTAAATTTCAAGTATATAAAAGTGTTTGTAATTTATATTGTTTATTGATAATCTCATATAGAATTTATGTCACGATCTAAGGTGGTAATACTGCGTGACAATTGCTTCTAATTCAGTGACGATTTTAATGATAAGATGAACCTAGATCAATTTTTCAAATATACAGCGACACTTATAATTTCAACATATATTTTTGTTAATAAATTTTTTTTATATAGGTAATGTAGGTAAATTTCAAGTACATAGAAGTGTCTGTAATTTATATTGTTTATTAATAATCTCATATGGAATTTGTGTCACGATCTAAGGTGGTAATATAGCTATCCAGTTTCGGACTCTATTTAACAGTAATAGAAATGGAAATTTGTCGGAGGTACAGCAAGCTTCAGATTACTATTAATTTATGTACCAGACAAAGTAACGTTCCGTATTCGTGCTTTCTGCGTGCAAACTGCGTGGGCAAGGAGTCGCAAATCCTACGAGACGCAAAAATAAAGCACCGGCTTAAGGAGAACGTGAGTCGAGACCGCGAGTCCTCGCATAATTTAATTAAAAGTTCATTTACGAATTGCGCGATAAGTCGGGAGTTAAATCATCCGCGCAGGTGTATCGTATGCAATGGCCTGTTCGCCGGTGCTTTCCGGCTGATTTATTTCGTAGCAAACGAGCAGAAAAGAAGCTAGCGAGATTAAAAAAGGTGGCTGAGTTATGGTCTGTTGAAAATCAATTGACTACCGGAAGCTATTAACAGAGAACCCACCGCTACGATTCTCGCTTCTTTTGCACTTTGCGGGTCCCCCCTTTTTCTCTTGTAAATCTTTTTACTACGGAAATAGAAACATTCTGCATATTCGAAACATTGTAAGTTTCCAAATTGTTCGCCGTGAAATATTGGAAATAAATTTCGATCGGGAAGAGTCTGCTGTCAGATAGCAAATTATCAATTCAGACAAGTGTAGGAAATTTTATAACTGGCTTACACCTGACCACGCTTTAGCCAGGGAAAGAAGGGACATCGCGTCGGCCGGCCATTAATGTGTTAATACGAAGGACAGGTAGTAATGACAGCGGAGAAATGAGTTTCTGTTATTCCGATTGACGTCAGCCGCAATTATACAAATGCAATATCCCGGCACAAAATTTCCACCATTATTTCCTGATCACGACCACTCGGGTTTGAACCATGAAACGCCATACTCCAATGTATCACATTTGCAAACTACATCCATATTAACAGTTCTCCGCTATTTCCATCACTTTGGAAATCTTATCAATACGTTCAGTTATAGAGAATCCTTTAAAATCTCGAATTACAGAAAATTCTAATTTGAGTTTAATCATTTATTTGATTTACTGCTGGAATTCTATTATTAAAATTCTATAAAAGTACCTGCGTCGAATTTGAGTTTAATCATTTATTCGACTTACTGCTTGAATTCTATTATTAAAAACATCGCAGACGCTCTCGATATTCCTTTCAAATTCGTTCCTTTTCGTTATTAAACCAGAGTTCACTCAAGTACTTCCCTACGTCCCTGAACAAACTTCACGACGATTTCGCCGCGATGGATCGTAGCGTATTCGTTGGACGTGCAACAAATCGTCATTGAGTCGACACGCGCGGCAGAACCGATCCGCGGAAAAGGGGATGAACGGAATGGTAAAACGAAACGGAAACAACGGAATTCCATTGGCATGGCGATTAACGCATATCGCGTTTCGAGGGGTTCCTTGTACGTACGAGGCCGTGCCTCGTCTAAAAATCGAGGGAACCGGCGAAGAAAGCATCCTAAGAACCGCGTAAAAACGCGTGACGTCCCAGCGATCTACCTATGCCGCAGGGGACCACCCGCACGCAACCTGTACGTCACTTTCTTTTCTTTGCCTCCCACCTTCTCCTCCCCCTTTTTCCTCCCTCTTCCCCTCCTCCCTTCTTTTCACCTTTTTATTCCCCTTCTCCTTCACATCTCTGCACTTGGTCTCGCTTCGCCTCGTTCGTCCCTCCCTTCTTCTTCTTCTTCTTCTTCTTCTTTTTCTTCTTTCTCTTCTTCTTCTTCTTTTGCTGCTGATGTTGAAGTTGTTTCTACGCTGTATATTTCTACAAAAAGTGCACGTGATTTGAAAATATGTAATGAAGCTTTTGTAACGACAAGGGAGAGATTCCGCTTCGTGAAAAGTGGATTTACGCTACTTTGATTTTCAATCCAGTCGTTATCCACGTTCTGGTATATGCAAGTTTTTGAAACCGTTTCTTTACTTAGAGAAACAGAGCCAATTGTACATTTCAAAACTCGCAGTCCAGTGATAGTAATTTATACGAAATTCAAAGTATATTAAAACGTGGAAGAGGCTCCAATTTTTTGAAATTACGTCAATAAAGAAAGTACCCAGTTAGAATCGCAATCTTTCAAACAATCTTTTACACAGTAGGAATTATCAAAAATTCGTCCGATGAACCCTTCCTTCGGCACGAGTTCCCCTGCTTCTCTTCATCCTCCCCCCCTCCAGTTCTCGTTCGTTCCTTTTCTTCTTCTTTGCTCTTGCACATAATTTCTCTACCCCTCTGATCGGCCCCGGTCCCCCTTTTGCGGATTTACGAGTTGACCAGATTTTACAAATGGCCACGGTGTTCTTTTCTGGGGCAACGTGTCGCACGTGGTTCCTCCTTTTTCGAGGGAGTCGTGTTTCCACGACGACTGTTTCCGCGCGCGCGCGCCGATGCAGCACGAACGAACGAGATAATAGAAAATGGGTAAGAATATATCGCCTCGTAAAGCAGCATGAGAGATATCTAGTATATAAGAGAAGGGAGGGGGGAGACTCTTTTTTCGGCTGTTCGTTCGATATCCGAGACGCGTCGCGAACTCACGCCGTATATCCGGAGATTCGATCGACGCAAGCCTCGTTTCTCTCTTCATCTTCGTTGGAACTTGCTCGAGATTTCAGGTGCAACGCTGATGCAACGAAAATTAGCGATTGGTTGATTTGGGTCACGTGATTCGCGAGGGGGCGTGGGGTAGACCTCGAGTAGGAGTGGCGTTGTCTGATTCTGAGCGATCGCGCCTGTAATTTGTTTTCTATGTAATTTGTAGTGTGCTCTGGTATTATTCTCTATTAATGAATTATAACGAAAAATTGTCAGAAAATGGGTACACAGGTCAGAGTAAATAATATGTATTAATTAATAAATAGGAAATATTTTTGTTACTGGCGATACAAAGCGGATAATACTTAGACAATTTCATATATCCACATTTTCATTTAAAGTCGTACATTCAGCACTTTAAAAGTATCAAATGATTTATTTGCATGTATAATTATCAGTCGCCAGATTTTAGGTCGGGGAATCGACGATTCAAAGTTCTGGGAGCAAATACCGGATAAATGTTAATTCGCAGGTCGTTCATGCGTTAGTTTCGCTATTAACTTTGGCTCGTATGTTTGCCTCGCTTTCGCTTGATGCGGAATATTAATGTTTTTTTTGTTCGGTGATTATTATTATTGTTGTTGTTGTTATTGTTGTTGTTGTTGTTTGTAACGTAGTTTGACGTTTTAATGACGAAATGGGTTCGATAATTATGTAGAATAGTTGAAATCTCCTTACGAAAATTGGCGTTATTATCTGTAATGTGATTGGGCTATTTTAATGGATATCTACATGATTGTTATTACGACCTGTATTATATTTGGATACTGTAACGACAGTTATACACAAAGTAGTCTGAATTATTTATTCACCGTTCTAGTCCTCATTTAGTTACGAATCGTTTCGTTTTAATTAATTCGAGAGTATCTCGTTTCATCATTATCGTTTATAATAGCCAAAATAGGGGAATGCAAATTAAAATTACTTAATTCGAGTCTAATCTAATGATCTGGTACAATTTTAAACAAAATATTCACTGAGACGAATTTGCAGTTTAAATTTTTTTTTTATTCTACGAATGTTTGAAGCAAGTGTCAATTTCTTTCCAACATCTTGTGATTAATTTATCACGATAGAATTATCAAGATGTGATTAATGCACAGTTACAGTTTTATTCGTGTAATTTCACGTCGCCTTGTAAACTTTCAACGAACTGCCCAAAGAGTTATTCCTTGTTTAGAGACGTTAAAAGAAGAAAGTATATTTGAACACCTGACTCTTAACTACAAGCAGAGTAATTTTTTTAAGAGCTGTCTACACGTGCAATTTCCACCAATCATGCTCCTGTGGTTTTCGCTACGATCATTAAAGAGAGAGGTTCTAACGTAATTAAAGAACCTCAATAGAAATTTTATCACAACTAGACGGCGAGTTTTCATGCAAATCCGTACTTTTCAAAATACGACGAAAGAAAGCCCAAGCAGAGACTTTGCTTCGAAATATTACAACGAGCATTTGACTTCGAACATTTCCCATCGCGAACACGACAAACGCTTGCTTTGAATACAAAGTATGATTTTTCTTTATCCTTAAATTTCCCCGAGAAGTGCAAATGACAGGGAAGGAGTGCTCGAAAAAATATTTTCGATGCCGATTTCGATCGTTATAATTCCGCGGACCTTCATTTCACGCCCAGGCCAACAAATGTCCCATGGCACAGCTGTTTTTGACAAATCTAGCAATCATATTTCATCCCCCCTCGATGGCGGAACTTCACCGGACCGAGTCATCGGCTGCCTCGTGTTCCACCGTTTCCCGACCGAGCGCGGCGAGTTTCCGCGATTTTTTCCTTCCGTCGTGTCGTCCCAAACGCACGCGTGCCAAGAGAGAAAGAGAAAGAGATCTGATCGGCCCGTTTAACGAGGAGACAGACGGTGCCGCACGAGGGCTGAGCGTCGATACGGGGACCACAAGCCACGGGGTCCACAAAACACGCTACACGGCAAAGTTATACAACTTGTCAGCGAGGCGAAAAGAGTAATGTCGCGCAACGAGGTCCGATATTTCCTGCATGTTCGTCATGTAGCGCAGACACAGTTCAGACTGAGTTGCACTAACAGGTTGTAACTAAAAGTTGTGCAATATAACAAAACATCGTTACGTGATTTGTTTCGTTGCACGGCGCGGACCTGATTCGAGCCGTGCAAGGTGTTCCTCGGCTCAAGTTTAACTGATTTTTCAAAATGCGAAAAACAGCTTGCGATCGCGCTGTTGAAAATATAACAAGTTTCACGTAGGTTTAGGTTTGGTTTGAACTTCTTCTTTGAATTTCGATACTCTCTCGTTCTTGTTCGAGTCACAATGTCTCATTACATCGCCAATACGGGTATTAATTTGCCCCTCGAGATCGATATCGGAAAGAGACGTAATTATGTTGCGATATTTGACGAAAGATAAAATTGTAACTCGGGATTTTTCGGCAAAGTTGCAATTCCCTCTCCTCCTCGACAAATAATTACATCTCAGAGTAACAAAATTCTATATCATTAATTTAATTAACCTCGCTTCCCAATTTCACGTTGTTCCTTCTCGCAGGCCATCATTTCTCCTCAATTTGTCCACTTAATCGTAACTCGTTTAATTCACCGCTCTGTCTCTTTCTAGTCCTCTTTCGACGAAATCCCAGGATTGATTGCAACGTTGATTACGAGAACTTGATACATCGTCTTTTCAACCTGAATTACATAATCACGTTAATTATGTGATTATGCGCGCGCGCGCAACGAGACTATACACAAGCTTCTAGTATTAAAACGAAGCCTCTGGAGCACAGCGACCTTAATAGATAACATTATACTTAAGTGCATTCTGGTGATCCATCCGGGTGGTCCATCCCTTCAACGGTTGATTTCATTCTTCGTTGACGTTCCCTCGGACGAGAGTAAAGAGGTGGTTCCTCGAGTGGTCCTTTGTTAAGGTTTACACGAAGATCAGCGTGATAAATTCCGATTACACGATCGGCGACAATCATCTTCAAAGGGAAGGAACCACCGACCGAAGAAAAAAGAAAAAGGAGAGAGAGAATTCGATTTTGATAGTCGCGCGTCTTCAGAACGTTGCGGACATTCGTGCATCGCACGAGAAATTCAAAATGGAACAAGAATCCTTAAGAAAAATATCATTTTCCAGGTAGAACGTGAAATTGCACAAAGGCCCCAAAGGCAGTCTAATTACAAATGTGCGTTTGCAAATTTATCTCCCCGGGATTCGCCGGGAGGATCGGCGTGATGAATTTCGATTACGTGGTCGCGGCGACCTTCTGTTGTCAAACTTTGAAAGAGGAGAAAGGAGCGAAACGAGAGAAAGGAGCGAAGGGGAAAAGGGTTGAGACTTCCTCCACCACGGTGGCGCACAGGCTCGTCGCGGTGACCGGAATAATTAGGATCAACGAAAAGAAAATATCTAAGCGCGTCACGTAACCTGCCGTTTCGAAAGAGAGGGGGGGTTCTGCCCCTTTAGCAGAAACGTATTCACAACGGTGGGGTGGTCCGAGCGTGCGGTAAGAGTCAAAAGACATTACCACAAAAGGCCGCGGAAACGGTCCCCCTCGAGGAAAGGGGGAACAGAAATCCCCGGTCCTTCCGCTCACAATTAGGAAGTCGGATTAGTATAACGAGTTTTCCTGCCGTTTACGTCCGAGATGCGTCGCCCCGAGACTTCTAAATGCCGGGCCGGGGAAACCGCGTTAAGCTTACACGTAGCCGCGACCCTCTTTCGCTCGAAATCAAGAAGACACTTTCCTCCAGCTTGATCTTTCGCGCTGCAACGAAATCTCTCTCCTCGCCGTTCGTAAAAGCGAATCTCCTTACACGGCGGATATTTTTGAATGTCGTTTGTTTAACGTTTCATCAGAAACGAAACGCGTTTCTCTTTGAAAGTGAAATTACTTACTCGAAGAAATCAAGTTTATGCCGGGATAAAAGTGAATTTCCAGGGTGGGTGCGAAGAAATGAAATTTATTCACTATATAGTTTTCACTTTTTTCCTTTTAACCAGTATTTGGAAGATACTACTCGGGGAAATTAAATTTTTTCTCGCGGAATACTTTTCCCAGAATATTCCCGGGTATTTTCGTTTTTAATTTCTCAGTCTGTTTGCCTATAAAATAAATTTCAAACTTTAATTAAGACTGAATTGATCAAGCACAAAACGTGAAAGACGACATCCCCCGCTTTCGTCGCTTTATCCATATTTTCAAACGAATGAGATAAACTATTTCACACCCTCTTGAATACGTAAAATTTTCTTTCAAAAAACGAGATTAACGATACACTTCATTCTACGAGTACACTACACACTCGAGCAGCGGAGAAAAGGAAACTACGAAAAAGAGAGGAGGAAGGAAAAATTCGAAGCATTGCCGTTTCGACATCCGCGAAATATTCAACTCTCCGTCAGAGGCCGAGAGAACACCTTCCTCTTGAAAATACCCGGCCGTCCAAGCTGAAACGTAAAGAACAAGGTAAAGGAACGAGGTTTCCGCGTAAACTCGCTTGACCTGCCGGGCGTGCAAGACCCCAGACAAGTGTCCCCAATTTTTATCGACACCCCTCGTGTCGTGTGTTGCGCTCTCAGCAACTCAACGGCCCTCTACAAAGAGAGAAACACACGCCGCGAACTTTATATATACCTCGTACCTCGTTGAATCTCCGTGGAATCTACACTTCCGAGCTGGCTCTTAACTCGCATTGTTCCACCCCGCGCGAAAGGCGTAATGACCGGACGTGGCGCTCACGAAGAACGCCTAATATTAGTGTTTCGACCGGGATAATACGTACAATGTCCGTGGCAAAGTACAGCGTTGCGAAGCGTCGCGTATCCACCGTAACAGTCGCGTCCCATTGAAATTGATCGGTTCGTCGAATCGTAGGACTTTCATTTTCAGGACGGTGAACGGGCTGTACACGCCGTCACCGGCGAAACGCGAACGATATGGAAGGATATAATGGTCACGGGCGGTGTTTTCTACCGCGCACACGCTGCAAGGGAAGATGCCGATCGTCTTTCTTTTCTTCGTTCTTGTCTTCCTCTTCTTTTACTCGGGATCGGTTCAATTATTTCGAGAGTTGTAAACTTGAAAATTGTAGGTCGTGTAGTTTGCGCATCGCTGACGGTGAAATTTGGAATTGCACGAATTTTCGAATCGAGCAGGCAACTCTGCCAGAATGCAGAATTTTCCAACAGAGAATTGCTACAGAAAGTTACAGAAATCATTGTGTCCCGTGCAATTTTCTATGAGAAATCTTTGCTCAGCTGGATCGTAAAACTTTTATTTCACGCTTTCAATGTGTATGCGTATTACCTTACAAATTATCAAAGTTCACGCGTCTCTCCAGAATTGTACCTTGGAAATTTTGATTAACGATCAGGAACGAACTTTCAAGTCGAATCAAATTCCGCCGCAGAAAATTGCTTTTCGTTGGCAAACAAAACACTGTGTCCTGTACAATTTTACAAATGCTCAACTGGATCATGAAACTCTCACTTTACGCATTCGGTGCGTGTTTGTATCGCCTTACGAATTGTCAAACCTCGCCATCCGCTCGGAAGGAAGGTTCTGAAAATTTTGATTCCAACTCGACGATCGGAAACTGCACGCTCAACAACGTCGTCACCGCGTGAGGTAAACAGTAGAACAGAAACACGGACAAGGGACGTGATAGCAAGGGGTGGCGTTTTATACGGTGCACACGCTGCAAGGGAAGATGCTGATCGTCTAACCATTTTCCTCCTCCTCCTTCTTTCTCCTCCTCTTCTTCTTCTTCTTCTTCTTTCTCGGTCGACGTTGTCCTTTCCTCTCCGTCGAGGCAGCTTTCAGCGGCGGCGGCCATAACAGCAATTTCCACTATACTTTTTTTTTTACCAGCGCAGACCAACCACGACGGTGCACGGTGCCTACGGTAGCCGCCGTAGGAGATGGCCGCATGAAAATGTAAGCCGGATCCGGACTGAACGGCAACAGGGGGAAGAAAAAGGGGACGTTTGGTCGGTCGCGGAGGAGCCGGCACGCGCATCGACGCGTATCGACGACCCGGAAAAACCGCGGCAATCTCGCGGATTGTTCGCCTGCTCGAGTCACCCTCGCGAACGAGATTTCCTGCCGTTTTTGCTCGCGATTCCTTCGCACCGCGACCTGCTCTCGCCGTTTGAAACGACGCGACTTCCGAAGAGCGCTCGGAGCGACGACGCGTTGTCTGCGTTGTGAAAATTTCGTAGGAAAGAGTACGACCATCAACGGAACGGAATTATTCATCTTTCGCAAAAATTAAATTCGAGTGTGTTTATCGAAGGTGGACGTGGGACCGGAGCGAGCTTCGGCGATCTTTGCGGAATCACAGATATTTCATTTCGACGATATCGGAAAAATTGGCAAAATTTAAAACTCCGGCTCGGAGGTTCTATCGGGGAGGAGGTATTAATAACGCGAACGTTTTATTGATTGGAAAGCAGGGAAAAGGAGAACGCGCGGTATAATGCCGGATAAATTTGTATTCTTACAGCGTATCCATATTCATAATTGCGGCGCGATGATTCGTGCATTTGCGAGAAATGTTAATTGGCGAGAATCAGCGTAACAATGCGCGAAAATATGAGGGACATAGCGGGGTAGGTATCGCAGTTCTTGCGATATTTAAACGCGAAACAAATCAAAAGTGTTGTCGCAGGAAGAACGCGCGGGCTCGAGTGAATATCTGCGGGTCATTTGCAATCCGCCTCGATACACGAGCGTCTCTTTTCAAAGCGCAATCGTGAAATGTACCGATTCAGAAACTCTCGTTCTCCGCTTCGTCACTTTCTTCTTCGCCCTTCGAACTTTTGCTAAACTTCCGGACGGTTTCGAACGAGAAGAGTTTAGAAGAGAAAGAGAGAGAGAGAGAGAGGGGGAATAGGAAAAAGAGTCCGGCGAGCGAAAGGAAGATTCGAAAGACTCGAGCAGATCGAGGGGCCAGACTGCTCCGGTTAAAAATGGCTCCGGCCGGCGCGAAAGTGCACGGACCGTGCAATGGTAACCGGGGTGGTGGAGGATCGTGCACGGCAAGTACGAAAGAATGGCAGGGGCCTCGCTAAAAGGGCGAACGCATCTCGGAGAGGAGGGAAGGTTGGCAGAGTCGTTAGGTGCTCCGGGCCACGGCCGCCATATTTTATTACTTAAACGGCATGCCGGGTAGGTTGTTTGTTGGTTAAACAAGGAATTAATGCCGCGGTAATCTGTCATTATGGATACTCGTGCAGGAGGACCCCGTGGTTGCATGCTGTTCTCCTCCTCTTCGATCCTCTTCCTTTTTCTTCTCTCTCTCTCTCTCTCTCTCTCTCTTGTTAACCCACTGCGTTTCGCCCTGCTCCGCATAATTTCCAATTGGCTCCTTCGAAAACGAGAAGGATAAAAAAAAGCAAGGAAGACGAAAAAGGGTAAAGAAAGAGAGAAAGTAAAAGCAAAAAGGAGAGGGAAGACGAGGAGAGGGAGCCAGGTGGTTGAAGAGGCCAAGGGAGAGAGAGGATCGAGAGCTGATGTTGCACACCACGTCGACCGGTTGATACGCGCACGAAGTGTGTCATTCGTGCGCGACGCCATCGGCGATCCATCATCGAAAATGCCAGCGAATGAATAATGGACGAATCAATGTTGCTCGTTCCGGCCCGAACTACGGCCGCCGGACTTTTCGACCGTCTACGAACGAGTCGCCCCACGAGCGCCCCGGCACTGCGTATCGTACGAGCTTCCGCGAACTTTCCGATCGATCTCGATGCGGATGCTGACGGAAATTGCTGCCTCTTTAACCGTGAATTTTTACGTCGACGTTGCCTCGTTTTCCACGAATTTCGCGGATACCTCTGCTGTTTCTTCCCATGTCCCACTTCGCGAGAAATTTTCACTCGAATTTCGAACGCGAAACAGCGCTTCTCGAAAATACTTTGGGCATTTCGACGAACGATAATCTCGGTGAGGCTCGAATTTCAGAACGTCTAGATTTGGAATTTCTTAATCGCGAAATGAAGAAACGAATCAGACGATAAAAGTGGCAATTTTCCAAGCAAACTTCCACGATCTCTTGTTGTTTCTACCGATCTCTCGCAGGTAAGAAATTTTCGCTCGAATTTCGATTGGTGGACGATAGAAATACTTTCACCAACCTTGATCAAAATTCGCTAATGACAAGAAGTGGATATTAATCGCGAGATTAAGAAATGAATAATCAGACGAGAGAAACGTAGTCATCGGTAACTCGTAGCGATCGTTGATTCCATCAAATCGCGGCAAATCGGCGACTAGTTAGAGCGATGGAAGTAGCAATTTTCCAAGCAAACGCGCTTCGAGTAGTCCGCGGCAACAACGCCACACGATCCGGGAATTGAATAACACGAAGAGGCTCTCGGTTATATATGGAATGGATAGCCGATTATTATCGCGATATAGCATCCGTCGAGAAGTCTGGTAATTGGCGGGAGGAAGCGTAATCGCGGCGTTAACACCGCTTTCGACAAATACCCCGGCCACGGTTTCTATCGTGGCTTTCAACGAGATCGATCGAAACCCCCATCCCCCACTCCTCTCTCATTCTCTCTCTCTCACTCTCTCTCTCTCTCTCTCACTCTCTCTCGCAGCGCGTAATCCTGAAATTTGTGATTCATTCAACCTGCTGCCGCTGCCCGATCGTTTCATTATTCATCCAGCCCTTTGTAGAATCGCTTCTCTCTCTCCGGCTGGCTTCCGACGATCTCGATAATTCTCGGGTGCCGGTTATTGCTATGGCGTTTGATTGGCACGTAAGACGCACGAAAGTTCATCCCGCATCGCGCCGCGATGGGCAAAGTGAAACACTTTAGAAACGAGCCGCGATCACGATGTTTAGGATTCCATGAGTACGTACACATGTCTCGAGGTGGCTAAGTGGCAGGCGTGAGTGTGTTTACGTGTACGGAAAACGAGGGCGGGGTGGTGGGGGGACGTCTGAAGGAGGATGACGCGTGTTAAGAGAGAGAGATTTAGAGCCCGCGACTCTCCGAAGGGAGAGAACCACTAGGGAGGGTTTCTAGCCGTCCTGGCGCATTAGGCATCTCGAGTGCTTGGAAAGAATTATCTTCACTTATGCGTCGGGGGGCCCGTTGTTCTGGAAAACTCGGCTCCTCTGTTTGTCGGGGCTGAAAGTTCGTGTCAAGTTGCGCTTTTATTTTAACGCGTAACGCCCCGCGCTATTACGCTTTCCCCGTGAAGTTTGCGTTACAATTTCTATAACAGCGGAGAAACTAATTACGATTACTTTGCCTCTGAAGTTTGTGTTACAATTTCTGTAACAGTGGAGAAACTATAATTACGTATCAACGAAAGCGTGTAGAGTTTAAGTTGCGTTACAGAGCGTGTAAATTTAATTTTGAGGTATTATTTTAACAAACACACTCCAACAAGTTGCGTGATAATTTTTTTAACGACGTCAAAATCAATTTGAAATGAAATATTTTACTCAAAGTATTTTAGTGTTATCGTTTACAATGAATAATATTAAATAGCAATAATTTTCTTGCGATCACAAGCTTGTTTATCGGAACAACTATCACAAAATGTTGCAACCTGCAATTTTAACTTTTTAACTTTTTTCGTTATTTCGATAACAAATTTTACAGCGAGTTGAGTTGGCCTTGACAGACAGTCGAAAACGGAAATATTCTACGATACGACAGATAGCGGATACGTGTTACGAGATGTCGATACGTGACTTTATATCGCAAATTTTTCAAAAATTCTTCATTTCACAATGAAAACGAAAGTTATTGTTACGCGTGTTAATTGAAACTCGATGACAACCTACGTGCCATTTCGAAAATGATCCAAAATCTAACACCGAGGAATAAAAATACCTAGAGCTCCGAACTGGCTGTTCGAAGAGCTCTCAAATATTAACAGCAGAAAACAGAGTCGATCGATTCGAACGCCGCGTTGTTGATCTATATTTGTCGATCGTCGGCAGGCGTCACGTGGAGCGCGAAGGAGGGGGGAAAAGGCCAGGCCGTAGCCAGAGTGTGCCAGATCGAAGTGTTGGAAATTGATTAAGACGCTCGTTAACGAGCCTTCCGGGGGATGTTTAGAAACGTTTCAACGGGGCAACGAACAACAAAGCGAAACGCCAGCCACTGTCCATTGGCGTGGAACCACGGGAGGACGTGGCTGGTTGGAAACGTCACCAGAAATAATCGACGTTCTCGTCGAGGCCCGAAGGCGATCGGTATCGGGTCGATCGGGATCGGGCCGGGCTAATTGCACCGAGCCGAGCGAGCAGCCACGCTGCACGGCTGCCCCCTAAATGCAGGAAATAATGCATTTCGTGAGCCAGTCAATCGGTCATCTTATTACCCGGGCGAGACGATGAGTAGGTATGACGAAGGTGGCCGGACCAGACAATTTAATTGTTCCAACTTAAATGGAGAGCAGCTGCCTCCTGGTGGCCTAACAAGCTGGTAATAACCTGGCTGCTAAGGTCGCCCCTCTCCTTTGTCCGAGCCCTGCGTCTTTGAGCGTTCCTCCGTCTTTGCTCGGTTTGACAGAATTACACACTCGTTTCCAAGAATTGTTCAACGCCTCGAGGATTAATTTTGAAGTGAAGCGTGAAGAACGTACATAACTGCTAATTAAATCTTATTATTTTGTAAAAAATTTGACATTATCGCGCGCAGTCGTGTATAAAGGAGAAAGGAGGAAATCTAAAATATTTAGGTAGTTTATTAATTTTCGAACAAGTTCGAAATTCAAAGGGATTTTTGATCGAATAACTCGCTAAAAGACTATCGCTAAAAGAGAAAATTTATCCCGCGGAACGTTCGATGAGGGGGGTAGCAACGTGACCTTGAGCAGGAGACTCCCCGAGTCGCACTGTAGCGCCTAACCGTGACTTCCACAATTCTAGCTTGGATTTACGAACGAGAGGGCTCCGCTCCATCCGTAAACCAGCAGGTGCTTCCGTGATGGCAGCGCGTCGTCCGAAGCGAAGAAAAAGGGGAGAAAAAGAGAGGAACTCTGCCGGCAGGCATCGTCCCTCTTTTCCTAATTCCGTCTTAATCGCGAGGATGGTTCGCTTAGACCCTAACCAACAGCTAAAGAGGACGCGCGAGCGTTCGAGTCAGGAATCGACCGTTCACGCGTACAAAGTCGAGAGGAAGAGGATAATCCTCTTGGATTCCATCGGACGCGTCGGTCGTCTCGTCGACGAACGAGAACAATTCGGAGCATTAGAACAGCGTAGAAACTCGTTGCGTAAGATCGCGCTGGACGCGTTCGAGTCGCTCGTTCGGAAAACGCCGACCGTGAGATTCCTACAGCCGTCCCGTTATTGGCATTAATCCTCTCGAGACGTCTTCTTTATTTTCTTTTTTTCAGTGAGTCATACGGCTGTTCAACGTGTCGATCTTTATCGCGATGTGAAATTTATTTCAACTCGTCTCGCGATTTCTTCCTATTGCCTGTTAACCCCTGAACGGTGTCGCGACAAGCGCTTGTTGGATTGCTAAAAATTTAATTTTCAAAATTCCAATTTACTGGAAAATTCAATTTCAGTCGGATTGCTGAAAATTTAATTTCCATTTTGCACATGCTCCCCGGTAGAGGTCGTCGAAAATGAAATTTGATACAGAGGATTAACAAAATGAACAAGAGTTGAAAGTTGACAAGAACTGAATATATGAATAAGTCGACAAAAAGTGAAAATGAAAGTTGGTATAAAGGATCACAAAACCAAGCGATGAAAGGTCAAATTGTTTCAATGGTTTTCAGAAACTTTTTAAACAAAGTTGAGAAGGTCGAGTAAAATTTTACAAAAAAGAGAAAAAAAAAGCAATCCAAGAAAAGCGCAAAGTATTTGGACTAACAAAATATTCCAACACTTTCTCCGTTTTGTCCCGAACGAACGCCACCAGTTTTATCAGCAGGGGAAAGCGTCACGGTATTGCAATACCTCCCTTCTGCTCTCAAACGATTCAAAAACACGTTAACAAGATAAGAAAAGGAACAGAATCCAAGAGAGAGAGAGAGAGAGAGAGAGAGAGAGAGAGAGAGAGAGAGAGTGCAGAGCAATATTTATCGGCGAGATTCGAGAGCGGCGTATGTACAAGATCGCCTAAAATTTATAATCGTCGATCAGCTATCTAATCGATAATCAGCCGGGCAAGCCGGTTCGGCTCTCAAAGAATCGGCCGGTCCGAGAAGAGGCAAATGCACGGCGCGGCTGCGAAACCGTATCGACGCGATATGCACCTTTTCGCGGAATAATACGAATTATATGGGCACCGGTGAGGTGGGGGAGGGGTGGACAGTGGAGCTCGCGGTGCTTCGCCGCGAAGAATAACGTAAAATAAGTTTACGAACGGGTAATGGCCCTTTACTTTACTTTGCCATCCTTTGAGATAAGAATCTTCGTGAGCGGCGAGTCGCGTTCCGATGCACTCTCCGAAAGCTCGCGTCGAGAGAAGCCCGCAATTATCCGACTCGGAGAGATCGATGCCTGTTGCCTTCTTCGTTTCTCTTTCTCTCTTCTCCTCGTTCCTCCCTCGTCTTCCTCTCTCCCCGTCTTTCGTTTCTCCCGATTTCCTCCTTTTCGCTCGCTCAAACGAGAGAGGGATTTCTTTCGTTGTTTTCTGCCTGGCAAACGCGTACAGGCTTTATGAATCCTACACGATTTTGAGGAAATTGCGGACACGCGGAGGAATACGTCGAAACGTACGCGCGAATTTGTCGTAGCGTCAATTTCGTTTGTACGAATTGTTTTTAAAATTGCCAATTTCCTTTGTTCGAGTCGATCGATGTTTGATCAACCTTGCGCGAGTTTGTCTAATGAAACGTCTAACAAAGAAACATTTTGAGAATTTTTCTTAGGTACTCTCTTTTGCGGTATAGATTTATGTTCATCGAGTGTCGGAGTGTTCTCTTCAAATGATTTGGAAAGTCAGGGTAGTGGTGGAATTAATCCTATCGAATCTAGTCTTGTCACTCAAAGTTTGTGCATTCACACACGAAGAATATGTTGACTTGTGACAGATTTTGTCCTTGTTCATTAGGGTTAGTTTTGTCCGCTCTGTCCTCGATCGATCCAGCCTAATCTTCCTAAATTTCGAGTGACAAATTCAAACGGACCAGTCAACAAATTTGTGCCGATACCATTTGTAGGAATCGTCCGACGCAAACACGATGTTTCCTCGGCGTTGGAAACACCAAGAGAGGCTCGGAGAGAGTTTCTCCGCGTAGACCGATACGCACAGGGGGTGTGAGAGGCTCGTATATAATAATACAGGTCGTGATCGTTTCCCCGGGCAACATTAATAGTACTTATCTCCCGTACGGTGCACACTATACGTGGTAATTATCGTCCAATCTCGAAAGGACCACCGGGTCTCTACGATATAACTCTTGCTGCTTTGCTACTTGAAGGCGTGCGTGTTCGTTTTTCGATGAATCCTCCCCGACTCTCTCTCTCTCTCTCTCTCTCTCTTTCTCTCCTTTCGTCTCGTATTTTTCTCGTTTGCCCGCACGTTCCTCCGTTCCTTTCCTCCTCCCTCTCCTCCGCAGAAGACTCCGGAGACTCGACTGGAGGGACGAGACCGACGAAACCGAGCGAGATTTAAATTTAATTTAACGCTTTCAGGTACCACGGTCACGGTAACGAGCCACTGACAGCCGATTATAATAATCATCGTAGGAGCGAAGCGCGTCTCGTCCGGGGGGATGCACGCGTTGCTCGCAGCCATCGAGCGGGGAACAGAGCTGTAAAGCCGGCAGATTAACCCGTCAACGCGGGTTTGGCCCCCTTCCGCCCGCTCGCGCGGTTCAATCCCTCCGATACGGTTGTAATTTAAATGGGAAGACTTTCGGGACGGGAATCGGGGCCGAGTAACAGGGATAATTAAACGTACACTCGTCCCCGGTAATTGATATTTCGAGCAGATACCGAAAACGCTTCCGCTGCCCCGCCGCGGCTCCTCCTTGTCGAAGATCCAATCGTTCGATAAGTTTCTTCTTTATTTCGGTTTCGGTTTCGGGTGTTGTTTCCCTTTCTTTTTTTTTTTCCTCCTCTTTCGGTCTTAAGCAGAGCGCAGATAGATAATCTGAGAGATGATCATCGTTAAAAAACACCGTTCTCAATGGTACACGGGAGGAATTAAGATTCCTTCTCCAGAATCGCGGCACTACCCGCCGATTGTTCGGTAATTGGACAGACGAAATATCGCTTTCGTTCGTTTATTTCTTATCTTTTCTTCCTTCCTTTCTTTCTTTCTCCTCTGTGCAGGTTTAAAGTCGCATCGACGTCGAAGTTATTGGCGACTAGGTATTTGTACATGGTGCTTATATTTTATGGTATGGATTTGTGTCCATTAGCGACTAGGTGGGTACTTTTACGGTATATAGATCTGTGTTCATCGAGTACCAAAGTGTTCTCTCCAGATGATTTTGGAAAGTAAGGGCGAACCTTCTCTGCCAAAATTCTCAAAATTTGTGCATTCATATAGCGTTGAGCTGTGGCAGATTTTTGACATCTGTCGCAGAAGGGAGGGTCAGTTTTCTTGATTAAATGTTCATTAGAGATTCATGCTTGATCGAGCCAGGACAATTCTTTCTTCTTTGGTTAATTCGCTAAGAGGAATTTCTTACTAATAATAATAAAATAATTACTCCCAAGTGGTAGATTTAATAATAATAAAGTAATTACTACCAGTTGTGAATCTTTTTTCGATTCGACTAGAACTACCAAAATGGCCAAAATGACCAATTGATAATTTCTGTTTAGATATTTTATAGATACATTTTTATAAAAGGAATTTGCTACATTGTGAATCTTCGTTTATTGTCCACAGTTCGTTCCATTCGTTGGCTTTTACATAGTATCTGACTCGCTTAATGGCGAGATGAATGCCTCATTGGCATTCAATTTCGTCTCCAATGATGCCTATTTCTCATTCTTTCCATCTCTCTCGCAGCTGCTAAGAATTTGTATCTCCAGCGTCACGAATGCACGAGGCACCCAATTTTCCCGGAACAGCGTTACACCTAACATAAACCTTGAGCGAACGAACCGACAGTTTGCGGGAGAGCGGAAATTCGCATTAGCGAAACGAAATGGTCGTTATTCCCCGTTCAAGGAATAACGAGGCCCTGATGGACGAAGGCCAGAGGAAGAAATTAGTTCCGTAAACTTTCATTGTGACCGGCCGGCTCCAATCTTGGCAGTGAAAATTCTCGTAACCTTCACGGAGCCTGCCTGCGGAACAACGGTCAATGGTAAGAGTTACAACGTCAGTTTAAAGCAATGTAATCATAGCGGTGATGGCTGGCCTGCTTGTTTAGGACGAAAGTCTGCCGAGCAAACTGTCGACCAGCGTTCTTCTTTAAAAGTCGTTGAAAATTACTGACCAATCGTCTGTTTGGTCAGCGCGCGACGCGGAAAGGGACAGAATTTCGCCGAAAAAACGCCGAAGGTCGCCGTAAACTGCCACAATGGACGTTGAGCTTAAAAATCATCTTTCCTTTCCACGGTTTGACTAAACGGTCCGTTTGTGTTTAACAGTGAAACACGACCGGCCATGTAATGAAATGGTAATAACTAGCGCGGTAAATATCGTTCGGAGACGGTGTCGGCGTGTGTATAGAAAGTAGTAAATGATTGAATGGGTCTGGAAGATGGGTCTCGTAGATCGTGGAAGAATGTTTCCTCCCTTTTTCTCTCCTTTTCTCTTCGTCGTCCCTTTTTTTTTCTTAGGTGGGACAGAGCGGTGTTTCTGTTGGACATTTCTTTTCTCAGAGTAATAAATTCGTTTCTTGGTGTTTCGTTCTCGAGGATGTCTGAGAACATTGTACAAAATTCGGCGTACAATGTGCAGGGTGAATAGGGAAAAGAGTTCTTTTCGTAACTTCTAGGATAGACGATACTCTGAAAAATTAATAGTTTCGATATAGCGTGGATATGTAACGTAGACTATATAAAATATGATTGCAAATAGAAAGAAAGCGTGATACGAAATTGAAAATGTAATATTTTTAAAATATCAAAAGAAAATATTTAAAAATTAATATATATATATTACAAAAATTAATATAAGATTAATATACGTATATATTAATTAGATAAATAACGTAAACGAAAATTAATACAAATGACTGTGATTTTGATATTTAAAATGTTGAAAGAATCGTTTGTTATCAATGTTGGAAGGTTTTATTATTGAACTAATGGTTGACGAACGATTCAAGTTTATTGAAATATTCGCCGTTCCCTTTTAACATTGGAGTCGTTGATCGTTTCGACGCAAGAAAGATGTTCCTTCTTTACAGGTAATAATCATGTATAATTCATACACATGTTACGTGCAACTTTTTGACGAAAAGACGAGTAACTTTCAAACAAGTAAGAGTAATCAATCAAGCGATAGATTGTTTCCGAAATTGTTTTTTGAAAAGTTTAATCTTGTTCTTCTTCCATTATTATTTTTTAAATTTTACGATATAGCGGAAGTGAAAGTGGTACATTCTTCGGTAGAGCGGGTAATGAGGGGAATCTTTCCTCTTTATCAGGATATTTGAGGAACAGATTATCCCAGTATCTCTTTCTCAAATATTTGAGGTAGCATTTGAGGTCGACGAGAAAAGATTAGACGAACTTCCGATCATAGAACGTCTTCGTCTCTCTCCTCTTCCTTCGCATTGTTAGTTTCGATCGTCTACACACTCCGACCGACAAATTGACCAAATCGTGCCCGAGTCGACCAACACACGTCCCGTTCCGCCGACAAATCTAAATCGCGAATTGCGCTCTTTCTCGGAACCCGCGTGTTTTTCAGAGACATCACCCGGGTCTCGTTACAACGTATCGCAATTTGCACATTAATAGTTGCATCTGAGCAACGTCGCGTTTACAGATAATATCGACGAATGAAAATGCTCCGTTGATATGTTTCCCGCAGTGCAATTTCACTAATCTCTCCCCTCCCCGCCCCTCCCCTCCGCTGGAAATTAAAAAAACGCTCGCGGAAATTTCCGAAAATTCGCGAGGGGAGATGGGGGGGGAGGGAGAGGAGGGAAATTATCCCCCGTGCTCGATGAGCCACGGGTATTTTTATTAAATCCTTCTCGCGCGCGCGAATATCGTCGTGCTTTCGATGAAATAACGCGATGCAAATCGGGAAAAGTGCAACACATAAATCTAAAAATTTTAAAACGTTGCTCGCCGAGGCCGAAACAGGATCTAATATCAACATCATATTGAATTTGCCGTACGAACGAATTCAGTTGGAATCGTGACGTCAAGTTATGATAAAATTCCTTCTCGGTTAATTCGTTTCGGGCAACGCCCGAATGTGTTGTTACGATGCTCTTTAACAAAAGCCGAGAGCCCCGCGAAACATTTCCATAACACATTGACCGAAATTCAGCCCGCGGCGCGAGGAAAAACGTGTACCTTCGCAGGTTCGAAGGTTTTCGTCGAACACGAGAATTATACGATGGAATAAATTCTCGAATTTGCGTTTCGAAATGATTTTTCACGTGCCTCTCTCTCTCTCTGTCTCTCGAATTATTATTATTATACCGCAGCTGGAAAACTGCTGGAAAAATAACGTTGCGCGTGCGGTAGTGTTGCGTTACGAAATATTTTATTTCCCGCAAGTGCGATCGTATTTCTAGTTGCGAATATAGATACACAATATGAAAAAAAAAAAAAAAAAAAAAAAAAAAAAGGAAAAATGGGAAAATGGAAATTACGGCAGTTATACTACTGAAGGTAAATCGTTGCCTGTTTATTCCCGAAATCGAAGTTCATCGGTTCGCGAGTTTAACTGCTTTGCCCCACGGTGTGTAGACATTACTCGAAATTAAAAGCGCTTTTTTTTCCAACATACGAGTCGTCGGGGCAATTTTTACTACCAGCTGGGAAATATTTGCGAATTGATATTTGCGGATTGATATCGCGGACGTTCGTGCGAGTAATATCAGGAAATTTAATGGGACGAAAGTGCGAGATAATGTATCAATTGATATAACGTTTCGTAAATTGAAGTACGTAATATTTGTTGTAATGTATTTTGAGGGTGAAATATTTTTTAAATAATTTTGCGACAGGCGTTATTCTTGATAGTTAGGTTAGCAAAAATATTAATAGAAGTAAACAAATGGAAGTATCTATCGACGCTGAAGCAATCGTAACAAAACACGTTTACATATCGTTCGTACGAGTCATCATCATTTAAATGATAATTAAGATAAATAAATTCGTACAATTATGCTTCTGTCCAAATAGAAGTTAACATCAATTTTGACAAGAATATTCGTACCTTTTAAGCGTTTTAATGTAAAAAATAGCCACACTGTTGCAGCGTTAAAGTAACAAAAATTGCATGATTATTAATAATTCTAACGAATGATACACTGTAAAATACCCCGCTGGAAAATTAATTAATTAACAATATCTATAGTATTCTAAAACTTCTGTACTGTGGTGAACTCCTTCGTTCTCCTCTGCAACCTTTCCGACGCAGCAGCCAATAAATTACTTCGATTCAATCCCCATGATCGGTATGGATCGCAAACATTCACAGATTAATCAATCTCTATCCTATATTAAAGAAATTCTTCCGAAATAAATATTCGAAGGATTTTATTTAACTCGCACACAGCCCAAAAAGAACGTCAAACCAGAGGGGAAGCAAATGGACGCTTTCTGGACGCGGAGAGTGAATGAGTGAAACGCGAGAGAGGGGGGATCGTGCTGTCAGCGCGACTTGGCTAACGAGCGCGAGAACCACGCAACGTACCAGGGTATTTATCGAGTTCCCATTAACAGCGGTAGGCAGATACCGCGGTAGTCGGTTGTGCTCGAGTGGAGGCCACTTAAGAGAGAAGCGTAGGAGCAAGGTGCAAGGATACGCGAAAGACGACGACGATCGCCGGCAGCTGTTGACGCTCGGGAAGAGGACGTTGCTCGCTGGGATCTTCCGGCTGCTGAGACCGAGAGAACCGAAGCGTCAACGACGAGCCTGGTAACACGCCAGGCGACACAAGAGCTGCTACAACGAGGGGGAGGGCGGGGAGGAGGGGTCGGTTACCAGAGCGATCCACTTGGAGAACTCGAAAACTTTCAGGCGGTTCGATGGAAAGTTGACTCGTTAAATATGGAACACGGAAGACACGCCATCGTGCCTCGAAAGAAGCGACGCGCTTTCTCTGTTCATTGCACGGTGTCGCGACACGCTGGGAAGATAAAAAGCGGATCGGAAACCGGCGAGCGTTTTGCTCTTTGGTTCCTTGGAACGATTTTGTATCTTTTAATCGTTAATGGATTAACAGTATTATTCGGCGTTGTAAACTAAGTAAGTTGTTTTCCGATACTGCGCAAATTGAGAGTTGATACAATTTCAATCTCTGATCTATAATTTAACAATAAGCACGCTAAACGTCAATATATTTAACTAGAATCTAGGGTGTGTTGTAACATTAAATTATTGTTGCTAGATGGCAATGTTTGGTTCCTGGTTGAAACGATTTTGCATCATTTAATCGTGGACCAACGGTATTATTTTGCGTTCTTTCTCAGAAATTGAGAAATATTATATGGATACCCGCAAGTAACGTCGTTTTCCGATACGGTGCAAAATTTCATTTCATTTAGAAGAGTTAATTTAACAATAAGCACACTAAATGTCAATATATTTAATTAAAATATAGGTTGTGTTGTAATAAGTTAAATTATACTAGATGGCAATGTTTATAAAATTTGAAGAAAACTTGAAGACGTCACTTATGGATACTCCTAATATTTCTTTGAACGAAATATGAAAAAGTTCTACGCGTGATTCTTCAATTGAATTCAATTTAATTAAACGAAACATTATTTTTCGTTTGTGCCGAAACTAAATGCAAAATGGAGACGGGAAAAATTCAAGGATCGCAGCGGGATTGAGTACTCTCTGTCCATCGATCAGACAGAGATTGAAAAGGGCGGTATTGAAAGACAGAGAAGGATTGACGTTATATTTTATCACACTATATTTATTGAACGGTAATTTCTCTGTTCTTGGACATACTGAAAAGGAAAGCGCGTCTTTGCGAGGCTGAAACAGCTAAAATAATTTTATCTGTTACCCAGAAAATCGGGCCTCTTCAGGTGCAACGCTGATGCAACGAAAACTAGCGATTGGTTGATTTGGGTCACGTGATTCGCGAGAGGCGTGGTTCGAATAAATTCTGGTTGCAGCAGGTCCTCTGGAATTTGTCGGGGATCGAAACGATTCCATTGCCGTGCAAATCCTTGTTTATGGAGACGTATTATTGCGTCGGTTCGGTTGTAAATTCGGGGCTCTGGGCTCGTGAGCTCGCAAATAGTGAACCGGTTGTCTCCTTCTAGTCGTTTCGTTATTTCTAGTCGACGTCTCTTCACGTTTTATCAAATAATAACAATAAAAAAAAAAAAGAAAGAAAGAAAGAAAGACACTCTTGCCAAGGATACTGCACTGAATCGTCAAAGAACGACAGATTGTTCGTCTTACATTTTTTTTTTTTTTTTTTTTTTTTTTTGGTGTTCCAACTCGGTCAACTTAGGTGAACCCGAGCGATCAAATTATACATGCGACGATGTTCAATATCGTGGAGCGGAGACAGGTTCGAAACCGACATTAAATTAACGTTTAATAACACCATATTGATATTGCGTGTCACGTTGCGTTAGAAATATGCTAATATTAGGCTGTTACGTGACAATTTTCCCAGCGACCAGAGGTTAGATTTAAACAAGCCAACAGATAACAAATTGTTTACCGGGCTGGAACACTGGCCGGCCAGCAAACTTTTTAATAAATGGTTAAACAAACAACCGGCTGCGGTTCTACGTGCCAGGTCGGCGTACGAATCGTTAACCTGTAAGCACGACCCGTGAAAAGTTAATAGGGAACATTGTTCCCCCGAATCGGCAACTTTTTTTCAAAAATTCCGCCCGCTTTATCAGCGCTTTCCCGGGCATCGTGAAATTTTCACGGCAGGCTTCTTCGCACGAACGCGTTATATTTGTAATTTTACTTGAGAACGATCCATTTTTTTTGGGAGGAAGCACTCTACTAAATTTCAAAGTTGAATTACAAATATCTGGAAAATCAGCTGAAAATTTCTCCGCGCAGAAAAGAGAGGTGATTTTTTTTCGAATCTCCAAACTGTGAATTGGAGACAACTTCAAATTTGACGACTTTGCTCGTCAGAGAACGTGAGAAAACTAAAAAGAAGAAAACTTGTTGCGAAACGCTAATGCAGCGAAAATTAGCGATTGGTTGATTTGGGTCACGTGATTCGTGAGTGGGCGTGGGCTAGACCTCGAGTAGGAGTGGCGTTGTCTGGTGCTGAGCGATGTAATTTGTTTTGCATCGATTCAAATGTTTGCACATCGATAAAATTTTATAGCAAAAAAGTCGTCTTCAGAACAGTTGCTTCTGGGCCTTTCAGTGAGACGAATCGTACTGGGGTCGTGCAATTTTTTATTATTCCTTATTGTAATATCTTGTAATACAAACGATGTAAACTTCCGTTGATCCAGGATATTATCTTTCGCTCTTGGCCAAACTATCGAACTGTTACACATATTTTTATCGTAATTTAAATTACGTGCGACAATTTCTTCGCTCTTTCTGCTCGTTGGACATCCAAGCCTCTCATTCCACGAAGAGAGAGAGAGAGAGAGGGAGAGAGAAAAAAGAAAGAAACTGGAATAACGTCGCATCGCCAGGCATTAACCTCTTAGCAGCACGTGCTGCGCTATCGTACGTACAATAGAAAAGAATTCCAATAGAAAACTGGGACGGGGGAAGAGGGGATGGAAGAATGGCTAGATGGTTTTCTAGTATCGGGCAGTCGGTTGTCGGTTTTAATGGCAGCTGAACCACTCCCACGAGCCGCGAGTGTACCTGAAATATCGATCTAGACGCGGAACATCTTGAATTCTGGTTAGAACCCAGGTAGAAGGCTAGAAACCGTGTACCACCGATTCCGAGCAGAGAGGAGAACGATAAGACTTCCTTCTTCTCTCCTTTCTTCCCCTCTCTCCTTACCATCGCCGTTGGATAGTTCGCTCGGCCTCGGTACCGGTGGTTGCGGCGCATCAACATCTCCCGTCGGTCAGCCTCCTCTTGCATGCTCGCTCCTCGAGTGGGCCAATGTGAACGGGGCTTTGTGATGGCATAACGAGCGTGGAGTGCCTCTCCCGTGCCCCGTGTAATCTGGTCTTCGGGTAATTGTACGTTATACGTCCAGAGAGAGAAAGAGAGAGAGAGAGAAGTTTGCGAAAAATCGCGGCTCATTCGGGCACGGGCAAAAGTCCTTCTCCGCCGATGTGTTGTGCTCCAGGAAGAAAGAGAGAAAGAGAGAGAGAGAAGAGGATAGGAGAGGCACACACATCGCAGGAAGAAAAGCTGCGAGGAAGAAGACAACTACGAAGGAGACGATAAAGAAGAAGAAGAAGAAGAAGAAGAAGAAGAAGAGGAGGAGGAGGAGGAGGAGAGAAGTAAGAGTGAAAGAGGAGTGGAAACGAAGGGGAGAAGGGGGGAAGGGGGAGGAGAGGAGAGTGTGTGAGAATGCTATCAGCGGGCTCTTCTCGACCCGGGGACCACACCGCGAGACCACCGTGCGTGCCTTCGCCTCTCTTCGCCAATATATCCGCGATCAAACATCGAAGCGAGTGGGTAAATACGTGAGTTACTACGATCGAACCAATTTTCTTACTGTCCGGGCTCCGGCTCAAATTGGAACAGTTACCGGGAACGTCACGTCGGGACTCCCTTCGACGCCCCTCCGCCGCGCGCGGAGAAGGCGGGCGGGAGATTTACCAGTCATCCTAGAACGCCGGAGAACAAACGACGCTCGCTGGAGAACACGAACGCACGCTTTGCGGAGACGGATCGATATCGCTGTATACGATACAAGCTCGAAACAAGCTCGAAAATTTACGAGGGGGAAAATTTCATCCTGGCTGGCTGCTATCCGACGATTACCGATGCGCCGGATCTGCTCGTCCCGGCTCTCTGTGATTTCGCTCTCGCGGACGGCCGGTCGAAGGGTGAAAACAGAACAGCGCCGGAGTTTGCGATACGGATCTGTAAATATCGGGGGTGGGTTGCCCCGATCTGTTTGGTCTGACGAGATTTTTATTTTCCCGCTCAAATATTTGTCGGGGGGGGGGGGGGGGGGGGGATGGTGATAAAGTTTCGTTCGACTTTTCTCGATAAACGTTTCTTAGGGACGTTGGAGGCTGAATTACACGCGGTGCATAAGTTAAATTAAACGTTCCCTGCACGTTTTCGTTTCGAAAAAAAAAACTCCAGTTTATTTTTGTCGTTCGGGTACGTACAAGTTCCGTTGGGTTATGTTCGGGATTAAATGTCGCGAGTGAGATGTAACTGCACGCGTGAAATATCGGGGATCGTGCCATTTTCACCCCTCCCTCTCTCCTCCTAACCCCTTCATAAATCGTAATAATTCGCAGAGCGGAACGGCTCTGTAATACCAAGAGTAAACGTGGAATTCTTCCGAGTTAAGTCAGCTTCTCCTCTGGTTAGGCCTCGCGCAATGCTAATCTTCGAACGTGACGGCGGGGAGAAACCGCAGGAAATCGTGCAACTTCTCGAGAGCCGGAGTCTGATTACGAGTTTCACGAGAGAATTATTTCCAGGACTTTTGGAAAAATGTCTACGGTGATTCCGATTGATACTCCAACATTGACGCAACGACTGCGCGTTGTGATAATTTTTGTGGAGAGGAACTTGGAAACTAGTTTTGAAGCTTGAAAACGCATTTGTTTTCGGAACACGTCGTTCATTTTACTTCAAGATGTTTTTAGTAAGTAAGCAAGCTCTTTCTTCTCGAGAATGCTGATAACTGTAGCTAAAAACGTTGGACAACTTTATTCTACGATAAATTTGAACATCAAAGCGTCTTCTTTTGAACGATCTTCGCGAAAAGTTGATCTTTTTTTTTTTCAAGAAGGCAAATTGTAAATTGTCATAGTAACTACGTATACACGTTGAAAATTTTTACTCTACGATAGATTTGAAGCTTGAAACATTTTCTTTATTATTAGCAGTGCTTATGTTCTCTGTTTTTAACGATCTTTGAAAATTTTCTCTTTTTGCCATTTTATTATACTTTGACACATTACGCTCAAATAGCGAAAATTCAAAAAAATCATCTGACATTCAGAAAATGACATTCGCTAAATTACGTAGCAAGTCCGGAAAAAGATTTTTTCAATGTTTTTACATGCTACGATAATTTATAGCATTTCTGAGCATAGAAAGTATCTTCATCTGTTACGCAGTGTAAAAACATCTCAGAATAAAGTGAAGGACAAATTTCGAAAGGAGTTTATGATTACTTTTTTTACAAAATTGTAACAACTTTGATACAACTTGTATACAACTTTGATATTAACAAAAATCACTCCTACATCGCCCCTAAAGACGGATTTTAAAAGATACTTTTATTTTCGCTTTAAAACAAGCCCGAGCGATTATTCTCTTTTACAAAATTGTAACACAATTCCGATAAATTACACGATCCTCGATCCTTTGTACCTCTCTTACCACCGTGCGCGTAAGCAACGAAACGCTAATTGCCGGATGATTCGGATGACAGCCGATTTCCATCCCTTTCGTCCGAGGGATCTCGAAGCGAAGCAGAGATCGAAGAGTCGGCCTCGTTAGCAGAGGCGCGGCGGAGGATCGATCAGAGCGCTCGATATACGTCGGCAACAAAGAGCCACGAGGCTCGGATAATAAAACACACCGTTAGGCAGGAAACATAAACGTCCCTTTTGCCCGCACGTCGATCTAGCAACGTCGTAATAAGCCTCTCTCCCCGCCTCTTTCTGCCTGGTGGGACACACTCTCGTTCCCCGCTCTTCGTCCAATTACTGATTAACGATCTCGCCTCCGGTAGAAAATCGTTATAAAAATTCGAGGAATGCCACTTAACCCCGAGGGCGCGTTGCGCGACCACCGGCGCAACCCCTCTTCGCCCTCCTCTCCCCGTTCGCGTTCCCTCGGTCCGATCCGATCCATCCTCCGTTCCGTTGTCTCAAGGATGATCCCGACCTACGACCCCTCGCTGCAGAACGAAATTTACACGTCGCTCTCGATCGACGATCCACGAGGCACCCATAAAGCGATAAATCGCGACGAAACCACGTACCCCGGGTTGGCACGGTCCCTTCGCGACGTGGTCTTGCGATCGCGCACACGGCGTGGCTCTCGTTTAATGATGGCGACGAGGGACGAGGAGAGAGCAGCGCGCCAGCCGGGAGAAACGCCGTGCCACGTCGTGCCGGAAACGTGTCCTCGGTTAACCGGAATGCATCGAGGCTTTATCCCTTTTGATCCCGGGCGGGACAGCGGACTCGGAGAGACGGGGCTGGCGTCTCCGTTCGGCCCGTTCGATTCAACCGCAGATGGAAACGCGTCGGTGATGAATTATTCGAAGGCGCGAACGTACTCGTACTTTACGCACGGGCACGCTCCGCATTCGCGCTCCTTCCGCCACGCGAGTGAAGCAGTTGTTCCGAGTTGTTCTTCTTCTTTTGCTTTCTCTTCCTTCGCTTCGCTGGAAAGGCGACTAACTGGCGACCTTTTTAGCGGTCACGTTTTTGAGACTTTTGCTCTACTTGGCCATTCTGATAAATTATTGACCTTCTTAAATCTGGTAAACTCGGTATTGAACTAATTCGACGTGACATGCGTCGTTTTGTCTTTCTGAATGTGACGGTTGTGTCTTTTTGAGACTTTGTTTCATTTGACCCCTCTGGTGGTGATCTGACACCAAATTAATTTTGACGTTTTAAAAACAAGCTCTAGTAAATCGATTGAGAAAGAAAACTTCTGTGCCGATGTGTGCTGATAACAATAACTGGTTCACGTTTCCACCCGAGGAAAAATTTTTAATAATTCACCGTAGCGTAATCCGACGAATTTCGTCGTGCCAATTCAGTCGACATCTTCGACTTTTCTTGCGTTGCTTGAGAAAAATATCTAACCTAAACCTTTCGTTTACGCAAAGTTACGAGTCCGCGGAACGAAGCTAGCCGATGTTCATCGAGTTGTGTGAGATTTAAAAACAAGAAACTCCGCTATCTTCGTACAAAGAGAGTGATTGGGTATTTCCCATCGGCGCGGATCTCTATTCATCACCACGATATCCTGTTTTAGAATTTAAACGCGGTATCGCGCCGCGAATGGAAAACGTGGTCGCGCGAGCTGCATGAAAGTTGGCGCGAAAGCGCAATTACAGAATCACGAGCGAAAGCGGACGTATTGGACGCATCAGGAATGCGCCACGGCATACTAAATAACTCGCACGGGCGATCAAGGTGTCAAAACCGATGATCGAGACCCGATCGCGAAAACACTCGTGAAATCTTAAACAACTCACGCAGCCGCGAAACCGTTCGAACGGCCTGCGCTCTCGATCATTTCAAAACGATTCCAATTACCATATAATGCAACGAACAATGCGCGCGTAAATCTCGCCCGTTCCCCGAACAAATATTACGAATATTATAAATGCTTGCCTTTCGAGAATTTTAATTTCTGAAACGGGTGGTCCCCTAACTCTCTGAATTATTCGTTTTGTAAAAGTCACAACTTGTTCATTTTCTTTTTTTATATAGTTAATTACATTACAGTTAGTTATATGTTTTTTGTAAGTCGTATAGTTAATTATATTTCCAATAAGAAAACTTTTTTTTTTGTAAAAGTTATTTTTGTTTCGTATCATTCAGTCTTTCAGCGATCACCCTGTGTTATAAAGATAAAATTTACATCTTGACTGGTATTAAACGACAATGACACGATGATCGACCACACGACGTCTCAGAGCTCGACGGCAGAAAATCGACAAAAATTTAAAGACCCGTCCATCTCGCAACTTGCGCTTGACAACGTCTCGGCTCTCGAGGGAGGGAGAGCCGGCAATTTTCACCGAATTCAAGCAAATTCCCCGCCCTTTTAAATCATTCGTGATTCGCGGTCGTAAAGCCACTTACTTCGAGTTCGTACCCCCTTGGAAATGGCGATTCGAGAGTTAACGTTCGTTAACTCGCCGGGCAAAAATGGCCAGAAGTCTTTCGACAGGGCGATCGACTTCCCATTCAGACTCGTCGTCAGACCGCTGGTTAGTCAAACACGAGTATCAGCAGCCCCTCTCTCTCTCTCTCTCTCTCTCTTTGCCAGCGCTTTCCTTACACTACCACCACCAGGTATCCAGAAGCGGCAGGAGCAATTTTATATACCCGGGAATTATATACGAAAATTTCATCGTTCGCGAGAGGTATTCGCGAAGCACGCGTGCAGCCAGGCGGCAAATTAACCAGCGCCCATAAAAACCGGTTCGATATCCTGCCCCTGCGGAGACCTTACTCCGAAACAAAGTTGGACAGCAGAGGCGCACAGAGAAAGAGAGAGAGAGAGAGAGAGAGAGAGCCAGGGCCAGGGCCGATTCCGGGCTTGTGCACGTACGATTGCAAATCAACGCTCGCCGCGCGGATCCTGCGGCCCGAGCGTTTTCCGCGCACGTACAACACGCGTTTCCTTTTACGTGGCTCGCCGCGTCGCTCCGTTCGCGTTCCACACGCCGGCGCAAACACGCGCGAACCTTCTTACCAACCCTTGCCCGCCTATACAGGGTGTCCTGTATTGCAGTCCAACCAGTAGTCGTCACGAAATGATTGTTTTGATTGTCAGCTGTTAGGATTCGTTTTTAATTTTTATTGGTAGATCTCATTGGACTTATTTTCTATAGATTTCTAAACTATTGTATTTCATTTTCTTAATATTTTATAGATTTCTCGTTGTACGACTGAATTCTCCCACTTTTGAAATCAATAAAAGACACTTGTCTCGTCAGATTTTTGAGCTCCGATTTATCTTATAAATATCTACGTCGAGCTTGGTGCGATCACTCATTCTCGATTTTCTCAGAGAAAAGTCAGAACGCGATCGTCGTCCGACAGTTGTCCATTCGGACTCACCCCGCGGTCACGTTGGTCGCACCACCGGCAGTTACGTGGACACCCTGTATACGTTGCACGCAAGTACATACGTACGTACGTATGCAGGCTGGTGGAACCGGCGCGCCAATCTTAATACCGTCATTTTTCGGATTCACCGATAATTCCGGGCAGATAGTCTCACGGAGATAAGGCGAGAGCCTCCACGCAGGTGCCTCGCGGCTGGCTCTCGCGACTGGAGGGGTTGGGGGTGGCAGGACACGGACTTCTCGTCCGCTGTTGCACGAGCGCAAGAATCGCTGCTTGCGAATAAAATGGAGATAGATAGATAGAGAGAAAAAGAGAAAACGAGTGTGTGTGTGTGTGTGTGTGTGTGAGAGAGAGAGAGAGGTTAAGGTGAATCGGAAGGGAAGACAACAAGCAGCAGCGTATAGTCCGTATCCCTTTGTTCGACGCGTGGCAAGATAAATTCAGCTAATAAATGACCGGGGGCTATTTACCGTGGCGGTAGCGCCTCGTTATCCGGCTCACGGCCGTATATATACGCTCGCACACAGTCTCCCCGTGTTTTGCAGCATTTTGAGCACGGCTCAGTATCGGTAAGAGGCCGATAAATCTTGGAGCTTGACTCCTCCAGCTCTCTCTCTCTCTCTCTCTCTCTCCCTGTGTTACGTTCTCTCCTTCCTTCCTAGAATCATCTCTCCCTGCTCTCTCCCGGAGAGATGCTCCGTCTCCTCTCCATCTTTACCCTTTGCCCGCTGTGTCTCTCTTTCCTTCTTCTACTTCTTCTTCTTCTTCTTCTTCTTCTTTCGTGTGTAATCTCTCGACTAACTGAGACTGCACTAACGGTTATGGGCATTCTGACACTTCATGCTCGATAATGTATTTGTCCAAGTCCTTTTTTCTTCTTCTTCTTCTTCTTCTTCGAACGACAGCAATTTCTAAATTCGATACATTTGTCAGAGGATTGTCGCGCGGAAAGTTGGCAGGTTGTTGAGGAGAATTAAGGACAATCAAAAATTAGTAATTTCTAAGAAAATGTGCTTTTTGGAAAAGCACATACGGAAAATTGATAGTTTATTGGAGAGAAATAAAGACAAGCAATTGGGGATTAGTAATTTCTAGGAATTTCTACTTTTACGACGATTACGACGAAAAAACGAAATCACCAAATAATTGTAAAAATACTTTTTATCGTTAATATACACAGATAGAGAACAATAGGCATTTGCACACTTGATGAAAACTGTCACGACTTGGTAAAGAAAGAGTCATGTAACAATCCGGTACGCGAAGTAGTCTCTTTCAAAGATACTCCTACACCATGTAGCGAATGGGAAAGCAAAATTGCGAAAATGTTAACAAATTTCTCTGATTAAATCTTGAAGATTAAAATCTCCAACTTTCCAACCGACCTCACAAAACTTGCTCTGCGATATTTTTCCGCCATTTTATTGAAACTCTGAGGATTAAATTTGAGTTTGAATTTTCGTCTTCCTCAACTCTAATGTTCAATAATCGATGGTGGAAAGTGGCACAGCAAGCTTCGAGGGAAAATCTCAATCTTCAAGGTTAAAGTAGATGGCGAAAAAAATTCCTCGGCAATTTTGGAGGTTCAAACAAAAGTTTCACGCTTTAAAAGAAGGTCAACTGTCGTTCGCGACTTTGTTTCGCAAAGTTTCAGATTACAGTTATTACAATTTCATATCAAGAAGTTACAATTACAATTTTCATCGAGTCTGCGAATGGACTTTCGTCCATCTCGTCCACCTGTGTACGTGTATGTGAGACCACTCGCGAAGAATCGTGCCGTAATGGAAAATATCGGCGCACGGAGCGTCATGTACAGGTCCCTCCAGCTAGTGGTCATCCAAAGTACGTACACACGCACACATGCGCGCGCGCGTGCAATGTAGAAGTAAAGAGAGGAGTACTGTTATGTCCCGTACTTACGAGGGCGGGTGGGTCCTCGTCGTGAGGACTAACCTGCTATCGCAGGATCAGCGTCCGTCTTAATTATCGCCCTCAGTGTCCTCCTCTCTCTTTCTCACACACACACACACATATACTCACATACGTGTAATACTTACGTTGGCTTCTGAGGCAATGCCGTTGCATCGTCTCGATACAAGCGACTGCTTACTCTCCGAGCTCTCAGAATCGTTTCGCGTCGCGTAGCTTCGACGATCTCACGGTGGATTCTTCTGCCTACCTCTAGGAAGAGGAGGAACTCTCGTGTTTGCGAACGCGACTCGCGAGAAAGCAGGTAGGACAATATCAGCCGGCAGCGGGCCGCGAGATGCATCGGCTTGTTGCCGTGGAGCCGTGATAGGGCGAGGCGGGTGGAATTCGGAAAAATCTGCGCGGAACATCCGCGCGCGCGTACGCGGGGAGAAAGCTGGGGGAGGTGAGTCCCAGGAGGTGCCGTTGCGGCGTGTCGCGCGTGTGTGCAGCAAGGATCCGAGATAAAGCGCGAGGCTCGCGCTTCTTCTTCTTCCAGGGAGAAAGGACAACAGCGGTTCTTATCTCGTGTTTATGATCCGTTGCCAGCGCGTTTCGATAAAACCGACCGCGCGGCCCGAATGGGAATCGCCTCGCGTTTCCTTGGTCGTGTCCTGTCCGAGATAGGGGCACTGTCCGCAAATTTGCTCGACGATAAGCGTCGCCGCTTGATAAAACTTGGAGACCTGGAGTTTTCGTTAGTTCTGCCCCGACCAGGTACGTTTTTGCACGTATGTATCGCAACTTGCACACCTGGAATAACTTTTAAATCGCGCGTTTGATGAAAAATTGTTCAACACGAAAGTTGTATGGTTTGAACGAAGGAAAAGTATGGCTTATCAATTTTTTGTATGTGTTGATTTCGAAATTTTCAACGTCGTCTTTATCTTTTTTTTATCACTAGTGATAAAGTGATTTTAGCGGGGGTAACCCAGAAAATTGGGTAGTGCTTCAGGTGCAACGCTGATGCAACGAAAATTAGCGATTGGTTGATTTGTGTCGAGTAGGCGTGGCGTTGTCTGGTACTGAGCGATCGCGCCTGTAATTTGTTTTCTATCAATTCAAATGTTTGCATATCGATAAAATTTTATGGCAAAAAAGTCGTCTTCATTTCCTAGTCAGAAGAGGCTGAGTCTTTCAGTGAGACGAATCGCACTGGGGTAAAAGTCGTGCAGTTTTTTTATTATTCCTTATTGCAATATCTTGTAATACTCCCTATACTATGCCTTGCGTTAATTTTATATTATATTTTCTCAACATTTTTACATCTCTTGCCGACCGTTCGACCAAAACGTCCATCGAACGCGACCGAGCGGAGTTGGATTTCGAATTTTTGCGAATTTCGACTACGATTCTCTCCCCTTCTCCCCTTCCACCCCTATCTCGATGGACAATTTCCGATATAAACGTTGAGAAAAGAGGGTGGCATAGTGGAGTGGCATAGTAATCCAGTGAAATAGCGCAGCACCTGCCCATTAACCGGGCCCATTCGCAATCGGAGAATTCCTGCGTTTAGGTAATTCGAGCCGCACAACAGAGTCTGCGGCTTAAATATCCCGTGTCAGGCGGTTTGAACTGGCCATTCCCGGGACCGCGAACCGCCGCAAGTATTTATCCAAATTACACGACGACCGTGCCGGAATGTAGCCCCCGTCTGCGACGATCCTCTCCGCCAGGTTTCCACTCTCGATCGTTTTATCGCGCAAGACAACGCGAGAGCGTACAACGTCTCGCAAAGTTACCTGAAACAATCGTGGAAATCTGCTTCATTTCATTTTATTTTTATTTTATTTTATCTTGACAATTTCATTGGCATCGTGACAAAGTGAACGACGTATGTTTGTGCAAATTAGAGAAAATGGAACTCGACAGACTTTTACAATACATTTTGAATTTTTTAGTTACTTACATTTCCTCAGATCGTACGAGAAAATATATCACTTTGCAGATTTTTTTGAAACCATCTAAATTCCTCTGAAATAAGATTTTTAGAAACTACCTAAATTTCCGTAGTCTGAAATGAGGCACAACTCGGACATTCAGTGAGATCGTTTCTAATCATTTTAAATCAGTATTTCATCATTCAATTTCATTCTTGCAACTATGGCTAAAGTTCTTTATCTCGTCTATCATTATACTATCATTTCCATTTCTCTGTGAAGAAATTTTCCTTCTCTCAAAATTTGTACAAATCAAGTCTACTTACTTGCAATGCCAATGAAATTTCAAAGTGTTTCGCATAGTGACAAAATTTCGTCCAGCAAGTGGCCAAATCTCAAACGCTTCCGCGAGCCACCGTGGAAGAAACGACTGCGGAGGGGAACGAGCGAGAGAGCTTGTTTTAATAATTCACGCGGGAACCGATACGAGGCGCGGAAAATAAAGATGTAGGCCCGGGACGGCCATTTTTCCTCGTTAATTGAAGGAAGCAAGCCCTTTCGCTTGGTAGATCACGATAAGCTTGCAGATCCACCAACCAAACAACGGCAAACCGAGGGCCTCCGGTTTGCGGTGGAGGAGCGAACGCTTCTTCGTTCGCCTTCCTTCACCGTGTACAGGTTGCTTCCTGTCTGGTAACCATTTCTCTTTCCACCGTCTACGAATGCACATGCACATCCTCGTGCATTGTGCGCACGGTAATGACGAAGAACGGCCGAAGAAAATTATCTATTATCCCCCTTGGTGGTGGAAGAGAGAGAGAGAGAGAGAGAGAGTCGAATGATGTACTTCTCTGACCAGAGTTGCTCTTCGAAGATTGAAGTTTCCTCTTCACAACTTTTGATTTTTCAAAATTGTACGATTTTCTTTCACGAAGTTACAAGAGTTTAAAAAATGAACACTTTGTCACAGTATTTTTACATTTTCGGTGAAAAATTGTCGACAATTTAAAACGCCGCAATTTCGCGAAAGGAGATCGCAGAACGATCTTCCTGGGGGCTCATCTTAAAGCGCGAAGTTTCTATTCTCACAGTATTGAGTTTGTTCCCTTCCTCGATATTCTTACGTTACCCTGAAAGGATGGACATAAAGGTACCTTTCCACCCGAAAATTTCGCAAATTCAACCTTCTCCGAAATTTTTTTCTGAACCAAATTCATTGTCGTTTTGAAGATTGGAGTCTCCCCTTTACAACGATTCTTCGAAATTTGCACGATTTTTTTTTTTTTTACAAGAGTTTAAAGTATCGGCAATTTTTCACCAAGTACTAAAAATAATCCTAGATAGCCATTGTGTCGATATCGCAACCTCGAGATCTCTGAACATACACCGTAGAATGACATTTGTTGGAGTCACAGATTGGTACACCTGAAACACGTGAGATAACTGCACCGTAGTTATCGACGGCAATCGGTATCAGAAAAGTAGTTTGGATAGTGTAGCCACGTGTAGCCATTCTCGTTAAAATTAGATCGAGTCTCGAGGTGGTTAATAGGAAACGATATTAGGCGAAACGTGCAAGGTTCCACCGCGGAATTTGCGACGTAATTGGCGATTCATTGGCGGAACGTGCTCCTCCAAAAATCTAGACTCACTCCAGTCTAGAACCAGAAGTCTGAAATGTTCTGCTTCTTCATTTTTATCAATGAAAGTGGTTTTAGCGGGGGTAACCCATAAAATCGGGTCTCTTCAGGTGCAACGCTGATGCAACGAAAATTAGCGATTGGTTGATTTGGGTCACGTGATTCGCGAGGGGGCGTGGCGTAGACCTCGAGTAGGAGTGGCGTTATCTGGTACTGAGCGATCGCGCCTGTAATTTGTTTTGCATATCAGTAAAATTTTATGACAAAAAAGTCGTCTTCATTTCCTAATCGGAACAGTTACTTCTGAGCCTTTCAGCGAGACGATTCGTACAAGTCGTGCAGTTTTTCCATCTTCGCTTCATCAAAATTCAAATTCACTTGCCCTGCGCTTGTTAATCGAGCAATTGAACGGTCCCTTTCATCGGGCTTCCTTAATGGTCCCTTCGCTCGATTAATCTCCGTTTCTAATCACCGTCCCAATTATTCCCACGCAGTTCCAAGAATCAATCTCGGCCGCCACGTATTCTACGTGGGGAATTTCCACGTTTACGTGGTAAACACCGTCGTTAAACTCTGTCGTCAGAACTTCCTCCCCTCCCGGAGAATCTACGGAGAACCTCAAAATACAATTCGGCTTGTGGAAACAAACGTGGCGGAAAGATCGGGACGTCGAAAGAGGCGAACAGATGTTGGCAATTTGGACCGTTGGCTGGTTCCTTTTGATCGGCATAATCCGCGATTCGTACGCGGCGCCGCGTGCTCTCGTCGGATGAGAGGAGCAGACAGTCACGCGAAAGCAGCCGATGACAAAAGCTTCGAATCGAAGCTGGCGCCTAACCTTCGTGTCGTGGTATCACCGACCACCAGTGAGAAGCCAGTCCAATTGACAATTGGGCTCGCGCTCTCGTCAAATTGGCCAGCAATTAGACCGATTAATTCGTTTCGTTAAGTCGTGCTCCGCCAGAATTTCGTTTCCTCATTAAGAGGAAAATAGGTGGGTGTTAACCCCTTGAGCTTAAGTTTATGTCGAATATACTCGTCGTGTTTTATTCGCTATTTGTTGTAAAATTTAATTTCGCTATAAAATAAAATTAAAAATGTTTCAAAGAAACATCAAAAAAATTTGTCATTTTGGAACGTTGTATTTATGAAATAAAAATTTCTCTTCGTTCTCTTCTTGCAAAGACAAATTCGCGCCTATTTATCAACAGTTTAATGCCTACTGCTCAATACCAAATTATATTCTTAAATCATTCAACGCTCTTTTGATCCACATTTCACCATAAATTTTTCCAAAGATCCACGCTGTGTGGATCTAATCAGACATCACGTTCTATTCTATCGATCAAAGCTCTCGATCGAGCCGACCAATTCTTCTCCAGCGAGCAAAGAAAAATCCGACTACTCGTCAGATACATTTTACTCCTCGTCTCGGAGATGTACGATCAACCCTTCTGTGGAAACGGAAAAACTGCGCTGCGGAGGACTGATTTCTCTCGGAAGAGACAGTTATTTGGAGGGGGGGACTTGGCACGTTTATCAGCGGATTTTTTCGAACGGCGTATCGCGCGACTCGATGGAGAAGTTTAATTCAATCGGAAAGGCTCGGTGGGAGAGGAATGGGTGGATGGGATCAGGAAACGGGACAGGACACGTACGCGAGGTACGTGTGTGTCCGGGAGAGATCGCGCGAACACGCCACATAATTCCATCCGAGGTCGTGGTATCGGCTTTGGGAGAACTGTCTCGAACTCGTCTCACCGGCGCGACGCGGCGATTCCGGACAGTCTGGAAAGTTGCGGCATTACGGCGACCATTTTTCCTTTTAGCGAGACCCCCATTTCTCTCTCTCTCTCTCTCTCTCTCTCTCTCTCATTCTCTTGCGCCGGTGGATTAAAACCCGGCCAAACGACCGGCCGAAAATGACAAAACTGTCCGAGGCTCCCGCTTTGTGCAAGCTGCAGCAAGTGTATCCTACGACGGGACAGATTACGCGGACGAGGATTACCGCCCAGATCCTTTGTCTCTCTTTCTCTCTCTCTCTCTCTTACTCTATTCCCTTCTGTCCTCTTTACGATTTCGTTTCGAACCAAAACGACTCCTCGATACGAGATTAGTGGAACTTTAATCTCATTGGAGGTTTGTTAATTTGTTAATTGTGACAGGGGGAGAGGAGAGACTCGGTTAATTGATTCTTTATTCAGGAGTTTTGGAGTTTGGGAGTTTTTGAGTCTGTTGAAATTGCACCACGTTCACCGTTTGTGAGGGAATTGCAGTTGCAGAGGAAATTGAATTTGAGACTCGGCTTTATCGAGACTTAGTGAGAGCGCGATTGCGGAGATTTTTTCCGGATACGAAATGATGAAATTAATGGGTTGCAGGTAGAAGACAGAAAGATGTATATTTTTTGTTTGAATTTCGTTATATAAGATATTCAATATTGAATTTATTTGTAAATCAAAGGATCATTAATAGGAGAACGATGTTCGATCTGTGAAGAAAGAAATCAATAACCCGAGTCTCTCGAATTTAAGATACATGCCCATCTATTAAAAAATAATTACGCAATTACTTTCTCGCCAGTCCAACAATTTAACAATCAGCAAAGTGCCAATTATTAAACACCGAATGTACCAAAACGGAGATTCGACGATCCACAGCCGAGAGATTTTTATTCCCACGATGACTAAAAAATTCCCGAATTAGCAGGAATTCAACCTGTTAAACAAAACAGAGTTTACGAGGAATATTTCCACCGCGACAAAATGTCCAAGTAATTCAATAGCACGTTCGAAGTATTAATTCTCTTCTCCCGCTACTTTATCGCGTGGTAACGGCATTAAGCCGTTCAAAGCGGACGAGCCAACAGATGGACAACTAAATAAAGCGTGCAAGTACCACGAGTCGCATGATCGTTCCGAATGAGAAAGTTCAGGCTTTTTTTGTCCAACGGGGCCGAATTACATGATTCACGAATGTCGCTCGAAAACGGAAATCCCCTGTCGTCGTCGACGTTGCGGTGCTCGATGAAAGGCGCACGATATCGAATAACTCGAATTTTCCCCGGATGGAGTACGCTTTATGATTTACAGTGCGCTTTACGTTGTTGACGACACGGGAGCTGCGTAACTCGCTGTGTCTCTCCTTTGACAAATTAGAGAAGAATCGATCGGGTAACATGCTAATTAAATGATTAGAAAATAATGGATTATTTTATATTAATTTTGTTAATTTTGTATTTACATTATATTTAATATAATTAGAAAAAGTCTTTAGGTAATATATTTCTAACATTCGCTGTTTACTGTAGATAATAAAATTTTTTAATGACGCGTAAGCATTTCGTAATGCAATTCTCAATATACTTATGATGCTATTTAACTTTTTCAATGTTGATGTAAATGTAATTTGAATATAACACTTGTCCTGAGATTTTTGAGCAGGGATAGGTTTTAAGACGCAACCACTTGCGCTGGCAACTGATTGCGGACCATAACGAGTGACCAAATCGTATACAATAATTCGTCGCTTTCTTTTTTGAACTCGTCGATATGATACGGACTGGATAGAAATGATTGAGAAGTAACAAATTTATTATTCGTTTTGCCTGGGTTATACTTAAATATACTTAAAACTGAGAAAATATTGCAATTTTGGGACAAAAAATTCTGTATGTGAAAGACGCGCTTAGCTCTAAATTTCTCACCGCGAAATCTCCCCCGTGACTCAACCAGAGTCTCTGTCGAAACAACACATTCCACGACAACTGCAGTCAACAATAAGTCAACGTAAATTTCACGATTGCTATAAACAAGTAGCGAATCGGGACTTATTTACACGGTTGTCAACAGTGGTCTGAAGGGAATACTTTCGAGCGTGAAATGATATTGAATGTAATAAAACCACCGTGAACACTGGCACACCCGTCGTAACGGTGGAGAAAAGCGAAACAGAGAGAGAAAGAGAAAGAGAAAGAGAGAGAGAGAGAGGCAGTAGAGTATATGTGCTTTCGTCACGGGTCATGAAAATATGCTAATTTCATTCTGGCCAACGATTCGACCAGTTTAACACGCGATTGCTAATTTTCTTCTCCATTCCTTCTTCTTCTTTTTTCCTTTTTTCACCGCGACACGTCGCTATGCCTTTAACGATCGTGACATGCTAATGGGGAGGACATTTTGGAGGGAAACTCGTAACGTTGCGTTTCATCACTGACTGTTTCGTCAATCAGATTCATTTTCACCGTCGCGTTGTGAATAGAAATATGGGTGGATTTGCACAATGGTCGAGCAGGAGAAAGGTTAACGATGATTGACCCTGTAATGATACGGTTGTATATCTTCTATGAGCTAGTAGCACACCGATTCTGGTTGTTATATCGTAAAATAATAAAAATAATATTACGTGGTAAAATAATAAAAGCAAAATAATCTAGAAAGACTTTTTGACACTTGAACTTTGTAATATCAAATTAGATACTCCGAAGTATTTTCGCAAATTTTTACTTATTCAGAATCATACGTGACGTGTGAATATATCGGGAAAATAGCTATTTCACGGTTGATCGATTATAAAGTTACTTACGACATAAGGTGTTTTACATATTTTTTTAATTATATATTACACAAATTCAATGCCATTATAAATTCAAGGACATTAATATTAATATTTACATGTTTGTTACTAGGATGCGAGGAGAGGAACAAAGGGAGAGACTCCGGCAAGGGAAAGAAGAGAGGGTTGGTCGGAAATAAGAATGCAAATTCGTCAGCTGCCACGGTCCCATTTGGGAATCACGAAAAGAAATTTGTATCAACGAACTTCAAACCTTGAAAGAAATATCGCATCGTCGATGACCTACAATATAAACAAATTAAAAACAAAGACCCGCTTTCATAAAAGATTCCAAATACCCTCTGTCAGCGTAAGAATGTCCAACATTCCTGAACACTGAGTAAGTCATATACCTGACGGATATTTTCTAGTTCTTATCTTTTTATCACTGAAAGTGATTTTAGCGAGGGTAGAAAACCCAGAAAACCGGGCCTCTTTAGGTGCAACGCTAATGCAACGAAAATTAACGATTGGTTGATTTGGATCACGTGATTCGTGAGGGGGTGTGGCTGAGCGATCGCGCCTGTAATTTGTTTTACATCGATTCAAATGTTTGCGTATCAATAAAATTTTCTTCATTTGCTTCTGGGCCGTTCAGTGAAACGAATCGTACTGGGGTGCAAGTCGTGCAGTTTTTTTTTTCGTGTTCTTTTGACAATTTTTCCAAAATATGTTTACCAGATCAAGGACTCCGAGGCACCCGCGTGTGTCAAGACGGTCGCAAGCCTGTTTTTCGATATTATCGAAGGCATCTTCAGTGTTCCAGAAACGTCTGAAACGGTTGGCGTTGCCGGGCAAATGTGATTGGCTAGGACGAACTAGTACCAGTTCGTAGAAAACGGAAAACCAAACGTTCCCCTCTATTAATAATATCTTATATTTATAATTATATCTTATAAATTTCCCCTCTATCTACACGATCCAAGCTCCAATCCCTTCGATTTTCTCCACACACATGTTGAGAACTCAATTCACTCGCAATATATTTCTCTCTCGCCGGGAAAAGACGCGTACGTCATCCATTGTAGTTTGAAGAGACAGAAGAAACCTGAACGAGGACGTCGGAATCGCCGCGTCGTAACGGCGCACGCAGCTGCATAGGAAGAGACGAGGAGACGAAGAGGCCCTCGCGGTGCGTGGAAAACGCCCCGATCCCTGATAAGAATCTCATTGTCGTGGATGCTTGCTGCACAGTTGTGGAGGAGCCTTTAGCGGAGGGTTTAACTGCGCGCCAACCGCATCGAGCAAATTGCAACTCTGTCGAAACTATCGGAGCGAGCGGATCGCTCGGGAGAAGAATGCGCGAACACGATTGTTAAGGGGGTCTGGTCTTCAGTTCCCGGGCGCCTTTTCATCGCGTACGCCCCTGTCCCGGTGTAACCTCCACCTCCATCGCGATGATAACATCTCCTTGGACAAACGCAGCGCCGCGTCGTTTCTTCTTTTCTCTCCTCTCTATTTATCTCTCGGTTCCCTTTCTTAGTTCCCTCGTCATCCAGGCCTGTCGTCACTGTGTCGCGTCAACCCTCTTTTTTCCGCGTCTCGCTCCAACTCGTGGTTCCCTTCGGTCGGTCCGTCTCTCCTCCCGGGTTTGTCTTCCCTTTCCTGTTCTCTGTCTCTAGCGGTTGCCTGGATTTTTCGCAGGTTGTTCAGGTTCAGATTTATGTTCAGATTATGTACCAGATTAATGCCGTACGTACGGAACTAGGGTAACTTTAGCGAAGTAATACGTGCTCTTCCTTTTGGCGGGAATTTTGAGACTCCATTCAGTCAATTTCCAAGAATTAATCAAATTATTCAGTTATTGACTCTCGACTTTGCGCCGATTAATGTTAATTTATTATCCACGATATGATCTATCGGTTACGTAATGAAAGTCGCTTAATTTAGGTGCTGCCGGAGCTATCAATTTTCAACCATACACTTCAATTATTACTCTTGAATTTTAATGCGCTAATTAATCTGACGTTTAATTCGTACTATTTTAATATCCAATTACTTCCGTCACTACCTACTGATTGTATACTGGTTAGTGTACGATTAATATTGCGACGAAACGAGATCAAAGGTCAGACTTATAGCAAAGAACTTCACTTCTGGTACACTCTACATTTTTCCAATAATTTCCAAAAATTCTTTTGTGCGAACAGTCTATTTTCTTCTCTTTATCTCACTTCGTTTCCAAGCTCGCTTGAACTTATCTGTTCCATTAATATTATAAAATTGTTATAACTTTGTAAAAGAAAGTCGCGCGGTAATATACTCGGGCTCGTTTCAAAAGCTCTTTGCGTTCCAATACGTTTTTCCATTACGTAGCAAAAATGGCAAAGTGAAGACGTCTTTCCTCTTGCTATCGTAATGCTGTCGTAATAATTATCACATTACGCGGAAACATTGAAAAACTTTTTCTCACGATTGAAGATTGAATCCTCCTCTTTACAACAATCTCTCAAAATTTGCCGCGCGATGTTTTCCTCGCCAATTTATTGAATTGAACTAGGTGAAAATATCACGATTTCTTGAATCTTCGTCGTCCAAGCCTAACATTCAAAGCTCAAAAAAGGCTTCGAATCTAAAAGATTTTTCAATGTTTTCACATACTCTATACGCAATAATAATTTGTAACATTTTCCATCAAGAAAGGAGAATCTTCAACATTCAAAATGATCCCGAGTTTACGATTTTCTTTTGCGAAACTGTAACAATTTCAATATTTAGCGTCGGAACATGCCTCGTGCCTCCGTCTCGCTTCATCTCACCGTCAGTTTGGACCTTTCTCGTATCTTGCCTTCCTTTCTCCGAGCTGCACGACCGCCGTAGGGCCAAATTGTCATCCGATGCCCTGAGAATTCGATTTTCAGTCGAGTTTTGCGGTGACGAGGGTTTCAAATCCCGCTAGGTAGTTCCCCTTCTACTCGGAAGATTTGAAGGACGAGATCCTCTCTCGTGTCACGGTCCCCGGGACCGACAATATTGTGATGAAACGTCTTGCATCGTGGACTCCGTTCCGCGACAGATTCGGATCTTCGAACGAGTCGGCTGGAAATTGGAAAACAGGTACCGGGGATCCAGAATGGACATCGATTCGTCCTCGAGATTCCGTGTACATCGTTCAGGGGTGCGTGAACCTTTGTTGGGACTGCAACGTGATCCCTTGTGCGACGAATACATTCGCGAATTCTTTCGACGTTTAATTCTCTTTCGGGTTGGATACGTATCTCACAAAGAGGACAGAATTTCCGGCGTGGATACTGCCGAGGCTAGTTACACGTTCGTTAATTATTTTCGTCGAAGAACATTTTTAGTCTTGTTTCTTTCTTCCATGGGGTGGAATATTGCAGTAATATTGTAGTAATTATTTTTATATAGAAAATAATTTTAATATATATAATTATTATGTATTTATATATAATATTATAGAATAATAATATTTTAATCATTATTAAACTACATTTCTATGAAAATTCATATTTTTGACGATATAGAAATTTAGAGAAATGGCATATCGCACTATATTTTCAATACTTTCACATAATTTTTATACGTCACATTTCTTTCACTTAAAAATTTCCTGCAAACGCGTAAATTATTAATTCTTACGTACGACGCAAAATAATCGTGCACAGTGGAAATTCAACGATTTGTCCCTCTCGTCGCAAATGAATAAAAATCCAAGAATAACCACTGTCACCCGATGCAAATCGCCTCTAATAGACACCTTCAACCCTTAACCTCGCCGAAGTAAAAAAAGAAAGAGAGAGGAAAAAAAAATCGCAATTCATCGATCCTCACCGTCGTCCTCGAAAGCTTATTCCGCACGAGTTCCTCTACGTGTCCCACTCTTATATAAATATTAGCATACACGTACTTACACACGTAACGCCAACACACTTTGTCAAAACGGAGACGTTATCGCGGGACAGGCTGAATGCATAAAAGATCGGCCGGTTAATCGCATAATCGGGTGTCCGCGGTTTCTCCAACTATATTTCCCTCTCTCGCCTCTCGACCGATCCTCGAGAACGTGACAGGTTAATCGAAGCGACTTAACCCGCCGTCGTGAAACGACAACGTAATTCACGAAAAATATCGCGCGAATTGCAATCTTTCGTTGCTTGCGAGAAAAATAAAGGTATCGTGCAAGGAATAACAGATGGACGTGAAGAAGTTTCGCCAGAAAGGTCGGAAACACGGAACTTTTTTCGACCAGATACCTTCCTTATCCGTGAATTTCTTCCTCGATTTTTTCCCAAGCGGATTTTTATTTCACTCGAAGAACCGTGGTAGAAAGATTCTGGAATCTTTCTTTGGCAGTCGATGGAAACAAAAATGCCAGTTCACTGGGGGGGAGGGGGGTGTACGTAACGGCGAAAAGCACAGAAACAAAGTTATACAGTTTTGATTTGCGACGAGAGACATTTGTGAAAGTTTTCGAAGAACGAGCTGGAAGATACGAAAATATTTCTCAACAGTTAAATCAGTGATCGTAACGGATAAAAAAAAGAAGAGGAAAAACGAAAATAAAGACTGACAGAAACGGAAATTCTGCTCGCGTGCGGAAACTCTACAGTGTAATTGCAGCGTTGACGCAACGCAATAAAAATTGGTCGTTCGCCGAAATGAAATTTTTTATTTGCAAAGTCGCCGTGCGCACTCTTGCAGCGGCGAGTTTATACTTGGCCGCGACGTGTAATTTATTTTTTCATTATTTCGGGATATCGATCGTCGCCGGATCGACCAGTATAGAACAACGTAGTCGAGCATCGGAGGATAATCGTTCAATGGCTAATGAGCGAGGATGTTACGGTGCACTTAGCCGGGGTGAAAGCAAGAGTTCAGCTTCTTTTTTTCTCCCCCTCGCCGTAACAGGCATTCCAGGTGGAGATCCTTGTCCCTGGACGCTTAACTTCCGACGAACTCGATAGAGAGGACTTGCGAAGTATCCCAGCGCTCGCACGCGTGTCCTCCGCGCGCCTCTTCAATTATCTTTTTAATTTTTCTACTTTCCAATTTTACTTGCGTTCGGTCCACGGTTGAATGGGAAATTGTTCTAAAATTGTTGCAAAAGTACGTGGAAAATGCGGAGCACAATTTCTCTGTTTATAATATCAAATGTTGTTATTTGAAACGAATCATCGGATTCGTTAAATATCGTATCCTGACATTTTGACTTTCCGACAATTCGAGCTGGTTTCAATTGGAATTAAAAAGAAACTTCCAGTACAGTTCGCTCGATTCTAAGATTCTTACGAGCCTTTCTTCTCTTGAAACGCTCTCCGCTAGATTTAACCCAGATTTTTCACCGAGAGGAAATTATAAAATTTCCATTTCGCGGACAACAATGAAGCACCGAATCGATCGACGGAGGGGAGGAAATTCTCCGTCAATGCGGATTGTCCGACGATCAAACGAAATTCCCCGATCGTCCTGATCGCCCGGCGCGTTTCCCTCCTCGAAACGATACCGGATCCCGTTCGGCAATCGAACGAATCCTCGACCGATTCTCGTGTGAATCGCGAGGCACACGCGATACTTTTCCCTTGTTGAGGGCGACAGGATGAAAAAGAAACGGAAACGGTAGCGAATCTCTATTCTTCAGAGAGAGAGGATGGGACGATCGTACAGAGCGTACACCGGTCTCGCCAAAAGCGTCTTCAACTTCTCGTTTCTCCGGCTGGTTTCACCGAGTCAAAAGAAACGCCTCACAATGGGACGCGGCTGTCTAACCGGCGACTCGGCCCATTATTTATTAAAGAACCATTCTTTTTATCGGCCGATAGTTTTCTAGCCCTGTCTTTTCACCGACGGACCACTCGCTGGAAAACTTTACAACGTGGAAAGAGATTGGTCGCAACGTTCTCTCCCCTCGGAGAGACGACCGTGTGCACAACCGCCGTGCGTTGCACGTACGGACGAGGAAAACGACGACACCGAGAAATCTTGCTCGCTCGCGATGGTTATCTCACCTCGGTGTGCACGAGGCTTAAGGGGCACGATCCGTTCTCTCTGGCCACGAGCAACATCCAGTGAATTACCAAAGCTGTTTGTCAATACTCCGTCACGACTCCAGCTCGACGATGTTTCTGATCCACTGACGCAATAATTATAGAGCGTGTTGCGGTCGAGCAAGGCGGTAAAAGTTGCGCGCATAGGGTAGGTTACGCTACCGGTAGAATATCGGAAGAATTTCAAAATGTCCCATAGTCGAGCACAATATTCTACGTCTCACGTGCTGCATCCCATATTCATACGTAGTCGCGTATAGTGTTGTTCCATATCCCATAACGATCTATGGATGTTCCACGTTTCGCAGATGGTATCCCACACTACACACATTCTCATCTTATATTCCGCGCCTCGTTGTTCCTGTGCAATATTCCGCATCCTGCGTCCCATATTCCACACCGTAAATTGAATTATTACACATCCTGTATTCCACGTTCCACGTCTCGTGCTTCACGTTCCGTATCCCATATTCCATATTCCACGTCCCACATTTCATAATTCACATCTCGTTATCCAAGTCGTACGTCTTGCGTCTCCAACATTCCACGTCGTATATCCCACAGAGACGATTTCACCTTGTGGGACAGAAACTCCAAGTGTTCGAAAAATTAGCTTTGTGAGAGACTTGTGGGCTACCGAGTTCACTTTCCGAGGCACGAAATTTCTAACTGGTCCACGAATTGCGTTTGTGGGAGTAAATTTGTCCAGAGATTAATTTCTGCGCGATGGAAAATTACCGCCCGCGAATTATTTTCGTGGAAAATTCGTCTTTTGCCTATGTTATAAAGGCAAGTATTGAGCGTGGGAAATGGATTTAGGAATAATATATAGAAATGTAACAATAAGGAAACAGAGTGTAGAACACTGTATACAGAAAATGGGGAAAAATGTTTTGCAATGAGATGTACGACATGTGGAACATTAAGCTGGATTTGAAATTAGCGATGTTAAAAAATGTAACAGTTAATTACAATTAACAAGGTGTACGAAATGTGAATTTTGGGATGGAAACATTAATATCGTCAAAATGGAAATTTTAATGCGGAAACGTTAATATTGTTAGAATGTGATAAAGCACACGTGGAGAACGTTCTGCAGAAAATAAGATAATGAGCATGGTATATGAAACATAAAAGTAGGATGAAAATTGGTGATGTAGAACATGGGGATTTATGATGCGGGATATTAACTAAAATACCCATGTGAAATGTGGAGCATGTTAGTAGCGGAGATATTGGAATAAAACATTATATCCGTTGAAGACAATGAATAAATATGCAATATCGGTTAGAGAATATATTGAGAAAAAAAAAAACTAATGCTCACGCAACGACTTGCGCAAATGCTGTTCAAAATTCTTTGACGATACACTTTAGCGAATCCTCTGTACCAGAAGACCTGCAGTGTCCACGCCTAATTTCTACCGTGATTGAAGAAACGACCCGCATAAACGAACGAACGATATTTGACTTTATCCGATCGCGTTTGTTGGAACGCCGACTAATTAAAGTTAATTACACGGGCGAAGAAGAGAAGAAGAAAGAAGGGAGAGACACTCACGATGGCGAAACAGTTTAAAAGATGAAAGGATCGTGGATTGCCTTTGTCCTCGTTTACCTTCCGACCTCCGCTGCTTACTTCCACCGTTGCGAACTCTGTGCAATCGGGCGTTCTCGTAGTTTACGAGTGTAAATGTAGCAATGAAACATCCCGTTCTTTCCGAGTCAGCGACGGTGAAACCCAGCGTGGAACATCGCTGGTCAATATGGTCGGCCATCGAACGATTTTCCCTCTGGATTCGTATGAAAAGATGAAACGACGTTGAAGTCACTGCGAACGTTCCTCTTTGCCAGCAATTCTCTCGTCAATGGGCGCAAGTTATGAATTTACTATCGATCGCGGCAGAGCGATTTAATCGGTCGTGAAGAATCGACCAAAAAGAACAGGATCTACGCGTTTTTGGAATTTCTGAAATTTCATTACCTCGAACTACCGCTGATACAAATGATCCAAAGCTAAAATAACGATCGGAGCTCGGATGTTTAATTGGAAAAAAAAATAAATCGCGAAATTCTGATTGTGCACGACCGAACGAAATATCTCGCAATCGTCGTGAAATTGAAAATCGAAATAATTAAAAATTTCACGTTACAAGAGTTTGTTACTTCGTACATCTAATTTAAACTAAGCCTGCAATTTTCTTCCCCGGCGCACCCACTTTCGATCGGATCTTTTGATGAAAGCTCAACAAAGAGTGCATCAACGAGGATCAATGCGTTATCAAGACAAATGTAACAACGTACGAAAGACTTGCGCTCATTTCGTGATTACCTAAGCAGATTAAAGAGTGTGTAATTTAAGACGGTAACCCACGTCAAGACTCCACCGCGTCAATTCGCCTTTTTATCAAGGTGACTAATCGCAAAGCGAGCAGTTTCGAGCAGGCCGCTTGGTTATTTTATTATTATTTTATATATTTAAATTGTTTCTGTACTCTTTCGCGTTGGAAGCGGCGCGCAGCGACACCACGACGTTAACAGCACCGCGAGGGAAAATGTAAATTACTCGAGGACTCTGGTTCGCGCTGTCGGCCTGCGAGAAAATGTTGCCTCCCCTGCATTAATACACCGTAATGTAACTTCTGTTCCTCGCCGTTGATGCATGCGCGCAATAAATCATCGCGAGTCTTATTCGAACGAGCTCTGGCCACTGGTCTCGTTCAACAGGTCTAATTTGCGAGACGTCGTCTCTCTCTCGCGCGCGGTAACACGCGACGTCCGGCGCAAAGTACACGCTGCGCACCTTGCGTACGCGACTCTTTTATTTTTCTTCTCTTTCCTTACGTCGAGTGGAAGTGCTCGAGCCTTTTTCAATAATAACGCTTCACCGGCGCGGCGAGCCCCGTCCCTCCGTGATTGCTTTCACAATTAAAACACACGAGTGACCAGTGTCGTATTTAATCAAGGGCCGAGGGTCCGAACGATTTGTCCCATCGAGCCGATATTTTTCAAATAGGCCTCTTGATGTTAATGTTGTTGCGCGCCTTTGTCGCTCGTACAGTAAAAAGAACGTTGTTGAAGGACGATGTCCATTCGGACGAGACACTGTGACTAATAATAAAAAATGAAAAGCAGATTGTTTTTAAGAAGTCGTCGTGAAGGGGAAACTTCGATCTTCAAGATCGTGGTGGATCTAGTTAACAAAAAGGAAAAAAGAAAGTTTTCAGTGTCCACAGAGACATTTTAGAAGAGTTGTTGAAATATTGTTCAATAAAGCAGAAGAACGCTTTAAAACAAGTACAAAAAGATTGTTCTGCAATTTTTTCTTTCTTTGTTTTGCAAAATTATGGCAATACAAAGTGTCGACAGTTTTTCATCGAGTGCGAAAAAACATTGACAAATTGTTCGTACTTTAAACTCTTACAGCTTCGTGAAAAAAGAGCTGCTAATTAATAATTATTAATACCATCGCTGATAAAGAAGCACGCGTTGAAACTCGTATCAGTTTGCCATTTCATCTGCGACAGCTTAGTCACAGTGATTTATGTCTGAGCAGGTAGATTCAGTCAGTAGGAATCAGGCGTGGAAGTTATAATAAACCAAGTTCAGCCGTACGAGTAGAAGAGGATTAGCTTACAACTAATTGCGAACTTGTATCCCTCGAAATACGTACGTTTCCAATTACTTTCAATCCCGATCGTCTCTACTTGAACACGAACATCTTTCTACCCAACAATATTTATAAAAAAAAAAACGATTCGTCTCAATGAAAGGCCCAGAAGCAACTGTTTTTGCCGTAAAATTTTATTGATATGCAAAACAAATTACAGTGCCACTCCTACTCGAGGTCTGTCCCACGCCCCCTCGCGAATCACGTGACCCAAATCAACCAATCGCTAATTTTCGTTGCATCAGCGTTGCACCTGAAGCGTTACGCCCGATTTTCTGGATTACCCCCGCTAAAATCGCTTTCAGTGATTAAAAAAAAAAAAAAAGTATCTTTATATTGTCCATAAAAAGAGTACAAGCCCTTAGTTATCGCGACGCGAGAAACACGATAACACGACAAAGCCGGACGAAAAATTCAATTTTATCCAACGAATTCATTTCCCCCTGGGTAGTAGCGAATAATGAAATAAAAATTCTCCTGCGCTTCTCGAATTGCCGAACGGCGGTCGGGAAATCGGGTAACGGACAAAGCGCAAAAGGAAAAAGGCGAAAGCGCGTTTCGTCAATCGACCGAGTGGTGGTTGCAGAGTGAGTTGCGCCTTATTATCGCCTGTGAAACGCGTGTGTGCGCGAGCAAGCACTGGCTGCTGCGTAGGTTTCATTGAATTCTACGCGCGCCATTCATGCGTGCGCTTTCTCTCGCGTACGCGGCACACGTCGGCCTTCTTCCTCGCCTTTCTCTACTCACCCTAACAGTTCGCGCAGCTCGGTCCCGACTGCGTGTATAAATTGGGATACGGAGCGTAACTGTCGAGTGAAACTGGTTCCACGGAATCAATGGGCCTCCCCGATCCCTGCCCTGCCCTGCCCTGCCCTGCCCTGCCCTGCCTGCCACTTTGACGCGTGTCACCTCATCGCGTGGATAGCGTACTAATGGCGACTCGTGGAATTCCAGTTACACGGGGCTGATTCACGGGGAAATTTCGCGCGACGCGAGGACCGCGATATCAGTTCGACGAAAACGAACGCTCTTCGCTCGAAACGAACTGAATTACATTCTACAGGAATGACTTTTTAGATCTTTAACATTTAATCGAAGATGAGAAAAATTTTTACGTACTACGGCAATAATATTCTACACATTTCAACTTTGTTATTAATTATTTCTGTTGCTTTCTACCTATTTTGTATTTATTACGTTACGAGTTTGAAATTCAGTGTTGTTTAACATTATTTAAATAAGTTTGCTCGAAAGCTCGCGGGTGATGATCTTGCATCGGTGCGACATTGGTCATTTTTCCTACTTTCCAAAGAAACGATCGATACGACGTTCATTTATAAAGATACTATTCCCTAATCACAATACGAAGCGCGAAAAGATGGTCAAAAATACATTTTTTCGAATTACGCGGCATTAAAATTTCCTAGAAACGCGTGAAAATCCGCCGTAAAAGTCCAAACGTTACTGGTTCACACGCCTCGGCGTCTAAATTTATCGGCGAGTCACGTTCTGATAAATCTCGCGAAAGGTTTCTGCCACGGTGTAACTTTCCGGGGCGAATCCGTAGCGGAACCGCAGAAAACCACGGACCGGAAGTCGAAACGGCCCTGAGAGAGCCGTTCCCTCGGCAAATGGCTTTATCAGCTGCGAAAATGGCCGGCGCGGGCGTAAAGAGCCGCCGGTGGTTTCGTTTTCGCATTTCGAAATATTCCCCCGGCCGGTTTAATGGAATTCGCGAAGGAGAATCGAAGACGGGATCGACGAGTCGATAGCAAAATTCGACTAATCGATTCATCAATTCCCGGACGATCGAAGCAAGTTGTGGGAAACGCAACGGACTGACTCGCGCAAAAATTCGAGTCGCAAAAATTTTCTGCTCGACTGCGGAATATAACGATCGTTCTATCGAATCGTTTTCGAGTCTCTACTTGCGGATGGAAACAGACGGATGTAAAAGAAATTTTTTTTTAATACGCGTGGATGACCGCGGATTTTTCGCGTTGATTGACAAAATGAAACTTTGATCGCTCCGAAATTCCATGTAAATAGCTTCAGGAGCGCGACTAACGAGATTGAATCTCGGTGGAGAATTGTTTTCGGTCGCCCTCGGATTTTTATGCAAATCCGCAGTTTTTAGCGATACAATTAACGAAATGAAACCTTGTGGCGGGAGATTGTGCTTGATAAGAAACGACACGCTCCGAATATTCTCCTCGTACCTCTCCCGTGTATATTTGCGCGCGATTTTAAAATTCCCTCTCTGCACGAACCCACAGGTTGATGAACAAAAATTTCACCCACCGCTCGGAGCAACAATTACAATTGTACGCGTTTATGGAAAGATTTATAAACGAGCCCCCTTGATCGTACAAAGTTTTCAATATTTCGGGTACGATCGTTTAAACAGTTACCGTGAAAATCGAAAAAAAAAGAAGAAAAAAAGGTCGTGGGGCGAGAGGTTAACGATCGTTTTACGAGCGATCGTTATTTTTCAGATCTCCGATTGAAAGCAAAAGAAAAAAAGGAGCGCGTAATCGAAGTGTTTGCTCGAATGAAGAGAAAACGCAACCGGGGAATCGAATTTTTTTGCGCTCGTAAGCAATTAAAATTCTGATTACGGAGGATTAATCGGCGGAGGAGGGGGGAGGGGGAGGGGGTCAGGATTGTGAAAACGATCGGCAGCGGTGACCAACGACGAGCAACAAGAGTATTAAAAACACAGGCGAATCGCGTGTAATGGTGGTTCGATCTTTTTGGCAACGTGTTTTCATTGCCTCGTTAAACCGTGCCGGGGCTCTCAAAGAAAAAAACTTTTAAAAAGCTTGCGCCGTTATATAAAGATAAAAAATGTTGGCATTTTTATACCAACGACTGGCCAACCTCGCAGTTTTCGAACTCGTTTCGCGAGGTATCGGCCGCGATGTGTTAACGACGACGCGGCTAACCGTGGAGATCGACTGATAAGTTGGTCGGGAGGCTCGTTCTTTTAATTTGTGTCTGCCAGAATCGAAACTGGAACTACGTTGTTGTTTCTCGAGATAGCGAGACATACCGCTATTATCATTTTAATATAACCGATCGAATAATTGAATTCAGCGGAGAGAGTGTTAAACCACGGAGGTAAATGAGTTTTCGACAAACTTTTAATTCTGGTTAATGGAGATGAAATACTTTAATATCGAAAGAAAAAAACCAACGGCACACAATCATGTTCCAAATGTTGAGAAAACAGCAGCGAAGACCCATGTATCTATATTCAATTCTCTCAATTGGGATATTTTTACGTACGTATAATTGGTAAAGGGATTTGAATCTAAAATTACACGTAATTCGACAAAATTACTCGATTATTCGACGTTTGAAATTGCGACTGGTCTGCAGGAGGAGATGAAAGACGTGGCCTCGGTAATGTGAAATTAATTGACATCGATCGCCCCTCCGTGAAAAGAGAAAGGAAAAGAGGAAACGAGGAGCATGACTTATCATCTCCTTTCCCGTGGTAATCTCCAATTGCTGATTTAACGTTTCTTCGCTTCCTGCCCGATCGATTTCGCTGGCCGCGCTTAATTGAAAAGCACACAGCGAGATAAGAACGCGCGCGCGTTGCGCGTAGGCAGGAATAATCTCGGAATAAAGAGGCAATATACCAGGGAATATTAGTAACGTGGCAAATCGCGAAACGGACGCATCGTGCGCGCGCACAACGATCGCGATTCATGGATCGCGCTTCCATTCATCCGTGTGATTCGCGGCCCCCCCCCCCTCCCGCTTTTGATGCGGCTTTGGCATTCATCCCGTTCAGTGGCCAAAGATAAATCAAGCCTCTTGAGAAAAATTGCCCTCCGCTCTATCCTACGAATCTTATCTGGCCTCCTCCGAGCCATCGATACAAACAGCCACCCATCTTTCTTCTATGTAACGTTAATATGCGTGTACGTTAATATAACCCAGAGAGTTCGTTGGCGGCTCCATTTTTATCTGCTCGAAGATAAAGCTAGCCGGCTTTCAACAGATCGTGTTAACTACCGTTTCCTTTGATACACTTTTGGGAAAAGAGACTGTCAGAGATACGATCGCGGGCCTCGGCGACGCGGGAATAAATTATTATAGATTTCCTTATCTGTGTGTTCCCTTCGTTGACAATTCGTCGACGAGGAACGAAAGTTTCTTGCGCTCGGAAAGTTTCCACGACCAGCGATTTTGATAAAAATCGTTTCGTTTCGAAAATTTAGTTTGCAAATTTAGATGGCTGTAAGGTGTAAATTATACGTGCGTATAATTACGCGCAAACCGTGTGGAAATTTATACGTATCCTCGGCTATCCTCGGTTTTTATTACGAAGCAATTATCATTGTTTCAGTTCGTGTTACATGAAACGTTCATCAATACACGAAACAATTATTTCATCCGAATCTAAAGGTGTAAGGACATCGATAAAATGCAAGGTGGTGAACGTAGCACACCAGTCTCTTAACCTGTCGACTAAACTAAACGAAAAAGGAATTTTGCAATGCGACACAAAACTAATGTCCAAGTACACCGAAATGCCGCGATCGGTAACGATTGTAAATCTCTCAACTGCATTTACAAACATTACATTATGCGAGACGCTAATTATACGTAATTATGTAATTATAATTATAATATAAATATAATTATAAATTCGCGGGTGTCGATAGAGTTCGCAAAGAGTGCGACTGAACGACACCGTCGAAAAAAGAAACAACGAAACGCCGGAGGGAGGCGTCCGCGCGCTCGTTGAACTTGAACGAAAATCCGCAAGTGGCGACTGCATCAACCGCGCACGGCCCGGGACTGAATTTAGTGCTGCCTATCAATTACGCTTCACGTCGCGATAATTGGATTTAGCAGAGGGCCTCACCGTCTGCCGGGCAGATCGACGCGCAACAATAAATACACAGGTATTTTCATTATCGAACGTCGACAGCCCGGGCCGCTCGTAAAGTCTTCGCGGCGAAACGAGCCACGATGATTTACCGTCTTCTTCTCCTTTCTTTTCCAACCCCTCGGCTCGCAGATGCAACGCGCTCTCCGTTTGGCTCATTTCCACGCGAAACGACAAAACGAGAGCGATCCGCGCCTCCAACGTCTCGTAAATTTATCTGGCAATGCGAGAACGAATATTTCGGATGCGAGGAATACACTGTGCGTACACATGGTCGAGGCAGTGCCACGCCTCGCTTATCCTTGCATGAAAATCCGCTGTCATTCCTCCAGCTGGCTCCGGACCCTTCGATCTGCCTCCGAGACTCGAGAGAGTCGACTTCTCCACCCACGGGGTGGCCTGTATATTTCTAATTACAAGCCGCTCTGCATTCTTCCACGGAGATGCAACGACCAACACGGCGAAAGAAAAGTCGCGAGGGATGAATTTTCACTCATTCCGGCACGTCATCTTCCGTTCCTCGAAGGAGAAAGAATCGTCGTGTCTTTAATGGAGCGTTTGTTCGATGATTTTAACGAACCGTATCGGTTTGGAGGGAAACGACGTCGCAGGGAAGTATGAAATATTTCGCAGTTGCTGAGAGTTAGCGAGAGATAATGACCACCCGCCGCTCGGTTTATGCTCTTCGAAGTCTAATCGGAACGTAGTGGTGCACGTCGCAAGTCGCAAGTTGACTCCACAGCTGTGGATCCACAGACATATCGAATATTTTTGCGGGACAATCTGTCATGCGAGTGGTATTTGAAAATCCATGTAAAGTTAAAAACTGTCAATGGAGACTATAGATATCCAATAAAACAGTCGAGCGCAATTCTGACAAATCGGCCAACAAATAAAGTACATTTCTGGTAATTCAACTCGTAGCAGAGGGATCAAATTTCTTTGTGGGGTAATTTGTGACGTGCATTAGTACTCGAGAAATCTTTGTAAAGTTAAAAACACTCGTGCGCAATTTAAACCGAAACACAAACCACGATTTCGACAAATTGACCGACAAGTAAAATACGTTACTAACTTAACTCGTAGCAGAGGGATCAAATTTCTTTGTAATTTGTGACGTAGATTAGTGGACGAAAAATCTTTGTAAAATCAAAAGTTAACGGAGACTACGAATATCCACCGAAACACTCGCGGACAATTTAAACTGGAAAATACAAGCCGGGCGGAGGGAACTTTGAAGCGAGAAATTAAATCGACGAATCGCTCGATATATCTGACAAAATACCAAAAATGCTAAAACATTGAAATTTCCGTCGGCGCAACAACGTCTATGAATACATATTAGGAAAATACAGAAAGCGGAGGATCGTCAGGTTGGTTTCCAATTCTGAGATGCGATCGGATAATTTTAGAAAGCTTTTGTCTCTCCGCCGGGGAGAGGTAATACTTGCAGCAGCGAACCGGCGAACCGGCCAACACCGCATAGGACTCGTTTGCATGACTTTATTGCGCGAATCACCGCCGATATTAAATCGCATGAATATTTAAAAATACGTCTACGTCTGTCACGGGGGGCAGGGGAGTGAGAAGGGGCGGGGGGGGGGGAGGGAAGGGGGCAGCGGAGGAGGTTCGAGGGGAGGAAGAAAACTTCTGTCATATTATCATCCACTTTTCCAGCTTCATTAAACGGTTTTAATCGGCCATTTTTAAGCTGTCGCAACTTCTGTCGCAGCTTTTGAAACGAAGCCAGCCCGGGCTTTTTAATCTTTCCTTGGAAACTTCACGCTGACAATATCCCAACCGTTAATTATTCATCGACCTTTAACGCGCCGTGAACCTCCTCAATTCGTCGATAATTCGATCGAGCCCGAGGAGCAACGAATCCTCCCACGTCTGCGAGAAACTGTTCCCAATCGAGTTATAATTATTGCGTTCTGCCCGATCTTTCCAAAACTTCGAAATGTGCGGCACGTTTCGAACTCCCGACAGATCGCCGACTGATAAAAGTCGAGCTGGTCGGCTCTCAGCCTCGCTGTTCAAACGAAGCGATCAATTTGTGACAAATTTTAATTTAATCCAAGGCATTCGAATTTTCAAACGAAATAAAGAATCGTTCGAATGAGTGTTCTCGCCTCGCGATTTTCTTCTCAGTCCTCAGTGAAGTCATTAGTCACTAAAAGTCACTTGTTAAATGATGGCAACAGCAGCATTATATATAAATATTTAATTAGTATTTACTAATTAAAATTGGACATTCTAATTCATATTTCGTAGAACTACAATTTGCTTTCTCTTTCAAATCGGTGAATTATTATCGGTTGAAAAATACCATCCACTGAAAATCTGCCGACTGTAAAACTCGATTCCTAGCCTGAGCACAAAGTATCTACAACGTAGGCACGCAGGCCAGGTAATTATACGCGAGATTAATGAGCGGCTCTCTGTTTGCCTCGTGTCCATCGCGAGGATTTGCCTCGTTCCACGAACCGAACGGAGAAAAAAAGAAAAGAGGAAAAAAGGGAGCAAGCCCGCTCAACGGAGCGTCCCGGAAACCACTTAAAAATATTGTCTCGGCCCCGCCTAGAGCGTCTCGAGGTTACTTTAAACATCGTGTCTTAAATTCGGCGTTGCTCGTCCGAGCCTACGGACGAGCCATCTCTCACGAAGGGCGTGGACTAAGTAGCCCGTCGACCGTCGTTTATATCCTCCCTTCTCACCCTTCTTCTTCTTCTTCTTCTTCTTCTTCTTCTTCTTTCCTCTCTTTTTTTCCTTTTTGTTCTATTTCGTTAATTGCGCCCTCCCCCCCTCCTTTGTACTCGAACCGAAAACCGGGCCAAACCGCGCTTCTCACCTGTTGCAAACGTATAAATATTAAACCGGTCGGTTGTTACCTACGATTCGCCTAGTTCCATAAACCAGCAAGATAATGATCGCGTCTGTCGCGCACATTCAAACGAGTCGTTTGTTTTCGTTCGTCGAGCGAAAGGGGGAGAGAGAGAGAGAGAGAGAGAGAGAGAGAAGGAAATTAATACGCCTCCGTGCGAGCAAGGGTTCTCTTCGTGGTGAATCGTTTCCCTCCCTTTTTTTTGTTTTTGTTTCGGCGCGGTTAACCGACCGACAAGCCAAGAGAAAAGGATTGAAAAAAAGGGAATCGACTATCCATCGGTGAATTATGATGATTGTACGTTCATCACGTTTCTCTCTCTTCCTTTTTTTCTCTTTTTTTCCTCACTGAAAGTGTGAAAGTGACTTTAGCAACGCTGATGCAACGAAAATTAACGATTGGTCGATTTGGGTCACGTGATTCGCGAGGGGGCGTGGGGTAGACCTCGAGTAGGAGTGGCGTAGTTTGGTACTGAGCGATCGCGCCTGTAATTTGTTTTCTATCGATTGAAATGTTTGCATATCGATAGAATTTTATGGCAAAAAAGTCGTTTTCATTTCTTACTTTGAACAGTTTGCTTCTGGGCCCTTCAGTGAGACGAATCGTACTGGGGTACTATATTTTATTTTATTTTATACGGGACAGTCTAACGATCGCTGTTTCGATAAACGGGAAACGGGGAGTAAACTATGAAAAAATAAAACGATCTCTGACGAGAGATGGGGAGGGCGATCAACCTGTCAATCTAATTCCTGTGATCGTGAAATTGAATATCAGTGTCTAATAATATCTACGATTTATCATTTCTAACACTGGAGCTACCGATATTGAAGAAACTTTTGGCCCACCCTGTACGTTACGTTGATGTTCAAAGACAATCGCGAATATTAGCGTAGTTATCAACTGCCGAGATCAGTACAAAAATAAACCAGAAATGGGTTAAATTAAACTTTCACGATAGAAGTAGATATGCCGGCAAATTGTAAGCCTGAATTATTTCTTTCTAGACTTCTCGATTATTCTCTGTTTCATATAAAATGCACAATCTTTTTCTGTTCCTCTATTTTTTGACCGAGACACAGAGATCAATGTATCAACGGTTGCAAGTGGAACAGAATTTATTTTCATGCTGCAGCGGACACGTTGCGCTGCAGATGTCCGTGCGAATTTCACAAGAATAATTAGAAAAGAACGTTTCTACAAATTAGAAACGAATTTTATAAATTAGAGGAAAAAACGTTCCGTAAATTGGAGGAAAAGAAGTGGAAGAGCAATTTCATTATCCAAAGAGGAAACCTCAGTTTTATAAATTCGTTCGCCGCGAGGAGACAGCGTGAATAATCGCCAATTGCTGGATGAATTTCGAAAAGGTAATCCGTCATTTACATGTATATATATATATATATCAAGTATAAAAAGTAAAATTCGACAATCTCTCTACGCTAATGAACAACCCAAGGGAAGAAGAGCTCTCGACCGAACTGCGTTCAATTTTCTAATCCTCTTAAATCGCGTGCCCCCCGTCCCACGTTCGAAACATCACATTACCCTTCCACGAACCCTCTTTGGCCCGTTGCAACGACCAAAGTTGCGCTCACCGTTCCAAACCTCTGGCAATCTCCGCCCCGCTTACCCTCGCGCGGCATCAAGAACAGCCAAACGTTCATACACCGCTGCGTTCGAGTTGCATCTATTAGCAGGAGAAACTTGCTGTGTCGGTGAGGGATGGTTAGGGCTAGGGTAATCCCCGAAATCGTTTCTAATCTGTCGATCTTCTCTGCTACGTTATAGTATCCATCTCCATTTTCTCCCTCTGTATCTCTCTGTTTCACCGGGCGCGCACCAATGGATTCTCCTCGTCGCCCTATCCTGTCCATCTATTTCCTGTCTCTCGAGTCTGGTTGTGTGTACACGCGAGTACGCGGGGCCAGGTTGAACCTGCGTCAGGATCGGGTGTATCAGATTTCCGATGGCCGTGGCATACGTACTCGGCCGAAGATTAGATTTTAATAATGCAATTTGGGTTTACGGCGGGTACGTAGCGGACGAAGGAAGGAAGGAAGGAAGGAGAAGCGGCCAAAGGGGTGGGCAAGAGAGAGAGAGAGAGAGAGAGAGAAAGAAAGAGAGAGAGAGAGAAAGGGTTTGCTCTGGTCCGACTGTAAAACGAGCCGGTTTTCGCCCGGAGGAGGCAAACCAGCCCCAGACTACGGACTGGTAATTGTTGGAATTTGATTGGGCCTGCCTCGACGCAACCAGCAACTGCCGCAAACCTCTATATACCTCTATTTCTATTTCTCTCTCTCTCTCTCTCTCTCTCTCT